>APFE030663108.1:176973-189644 GCA_000404065.3 Pinus taeda
TCTTGAAACTTTTTCTCTTTGATGTATCTGTCATGCCACTTAGCTCTTTGATGTTGAACTAGATCAGTTCTTAGGATTGCTTCTTGTCTGATCTCATATAGCTCATTCAACTGCTCCATTCTGTGCTTTTGGGCTTCTGATAGATCCAACCCCAACTGAACTGCCATCTTGAAAGTTTTGACTTGAAACTCAATGGGGAGCAGGACTTCTTTCCCATAAACAAGTTCATAGGGAGAATGTCCTGTTGTATTCCTCCATGTAGTTTTGTAGGCCCATAAGACTTCAGGAAGCCTTTCAGCCCAATCTCTTATGTGTAGATGAACAGTTTTGGTGATTATGCTTTCAATAACTTTGTTTGTAGACTCCACTTATCCATTTTCTTGCGGATGGTAAGGAGTAGATTTTATGTGCTTGATTTTGTATATGACTTCAACTTTTGATCTATCAACTTTAATCCCATCCCCTGAAATATGATGTCCCAAAACAATCCCTTCAGTAAACATCATAAAGAATTTTTCATGACTCAATGAAAGGTTTGTCTCTTTACATCTTATAAGGACTTTTTCCAAATTCTCTAATGCCTCTTTAAATGAATCACCATAAACTGTAAAATCATCCATATAGACCTCTACACAATCATGGATTAGATCAGAAAAGATTCCTAGTACTGCCCTTTAAAATGTTGCGGGTGCATTACATAATCCAAAAGGAAGCACTCGGTAAGAAAAATTTCCCCATGGACAGGTGAATGTGGTCTTATCTTGATCTTCAGGTGCCACCTGAATTTGATTATAGCCACTAAAACCATCCAAAAATGAAAAGTACTTTTTGCCTTCTAGAGTATCTAATATCTGATCAATAAATGGTAAAGGAAAGTGATCCTTCAAAATTGCTTTATTCAATTCCCTGTAATCAATGCATACCCTCCATTTACCATTCTTTTTAGGTACTATAACCAAAGGAGAAACCCATCAACTATCTAAAATTGGGTAAATGAAGTTTACATTGAGTAGCTTTTGGAGCTCTTTTTTCACTATCTCCCTAAGGTTTGGATTCATCCTTCTCTGAGGTTGTCTGATTAGTCTACTGTTTTCCTCGATGTAGATGTGATGAATGCAAGTATTAGGGTCAATAACTTTCATATCAGTATACTCCCATGCAAATGTCGTAGAATGTTTTTGCAATATTTTGGTTAGTTCTTCCTGTTGTGATTTTTCCAAGTTTTTGTTGATATTCAATGTTTTACCTAGTAAGATCTCAGTGGCGGAACTACCAAACTCTTCCATAGAGTAAAGAGACATTTGTCTAAATGATAGATACTCAATGTCAGAATTTAACTGAAATTGTGTGTGGTCATATTCTGAAGATGTTTTAAAGTTTTCTAATGTTTTCAGAATTTGACTATCTTCACTGACTTCAGAAATGGTAAAGATGGGTTGTATAGTGTCCTCATCATCGACCCATTCATTATCTCCTACTTCTCTAATTGATTTTTTTGGAGGATACAGATTGAATTTATTTGTCGAATTACCATCAGAAATATACATATCCCTAGATCTACATCTGATAAAAGCATTAGCTGTGGCTAGCCAAGGTCTTCCTAAGATGAGTGGGTGCCCTCCTAGATTACTCTTGGGAGTTAAAATCATGAAACCCACTGGATATTCCCAAGAATATAAGGAGACTGAAATGTCTTCTAATACACCATCTGGTTTGATAATTGATTGATCTACAAGTTGCAGTAGAGTAGGTGTAAAAAGAAGATTAGGAAGTTTTAATTGTTCCATAGTCTGTCTACTCATAATGTTGATAGTAGCCCCTAAATCAATTAAAGTATTTGGAATTTCTACCCCATTGATATGTGTTTTGACAATTGGACTACCGGGATCTACATACTTCTGCCATGGGTAAATTTTTCCCATCATATAATATTGCAAATTTCTACCAGGTGGATCTTCTTGTCTCTTGGTCCTCCTGGTCTTTAGAGCTCAACTCCTTTATGTTTTGCATAGAATAGGAATCTTCTCTAATGGCTTGTAACAAGGGAATTATTGATACAAGACAATTCTTTAATTCATCTAGAAAATCATAGTCAGGCAACAAGATTTGTTTTTCCACTCCTTTATCAATTTGTAATCTTTCAGGAAAAGGAGGTGTGGATGAAGATGCAGGTTGCTCAACTGTAGGAGTTGTGGGGGTTGACTCTTTTTCTTATTCTTCTTGAGTGCTTGGGTTTTGAAGAGGTGCTTCAGAACCTTTATTGGTTTTAACAGAATATTCCTCAGAAATGCTTTGCTTTTGAGCATCTATAGAAGGCTTGTCTAAAACTCTACCGGATTTGAGTTGTACATCATTGAGAGGAACAATCATATATGTAGGAAATTGTTGTCCTTCTACCATGTAAGCATTTTGAGGGTTTTTATTATTGGGATTTGGCAATGGCTGGGAAGGTAGTTGATTTGTCTTTTGTTGGAATGGAAGCAAGAGTTGGGAATTTGGATTCTTTTGAGAAGGTTGTTGTTGTTGGGGAAATGGCAATGAAAGTTGTGGATTTTGATTTGGAAGTTGTGGAGCTTGTTAATTTTGAAAAGATGGAAGATATTGATAAAATTGAGCAAATCTCCCATAAGGATTTTGCATACCTTGTACCCATGATTGAAATGGAATTTGAAGTTGGGACCAAGGTTGTTGCCAAGGATTCCAATTTGGTTGGGGTTGAAAGTTCGTGGGGTTGTTAAACCCTTGATTTTGCTGCCCCTGCCAAGGTCTCCTTGAAACAAAACAGAGAGACTCAATTGAATTTGGGTCTTCTTGAAAGACAGCTTTGAGCCCAGGAATTGAAGGACAATCCTTCGTCTCATGAATTTCTAAACAAATCACACATGTTCCTACAACTTTTGCATCCAAAGGGCATTCCCTTAGAGCATGTTTCTTCCTACATTTTGGACAAAAGATTGCCAAAGCTTCAGCTTCTGCTTTCTGCTTGTTTTGTATCTTAAGGGTGTCTAATTGCTCACTAAGACTCCCTAAAATATCAGTTTTGAACTCATCAAGCATGTTACCAATCTCAGCCCTACTTACTGATCCAGCTGCAGATTTGTTTGCTCTAATGAGAGAAGGATCTCTAGGCACTTTTCCAGCTTTAGATTTTCCCCTTGAGAGATGGACACATAGTTCTGCTATATCATGAAGTGGAAGTTGAGATATATCTCCTTTCCCCATCATGTTCAAAATATCTATCCATTCATCTCTAATTGCTTTTAATAGAAGGGATTTTAAGGTTTCCTCATCTAGGTTATTCATTTTTGCTCTTTTCAGGTTGTATTGAAATCTTTTAAGTAAATCCTCCAAATTTTCATCTTCTTTTTGCACCATTTTGAATACCTCATCCTTATGATTGGTGGGCATACAATAGTCCAGGTATCTATCCAAAAAATTTTGTTTCATATCATTCCAATTCCTAATAGATTGAGTGACTAATCCCATGAACCATTTTAGAGCAGCTACCTTCAATGTTGAAGGAAACAATTTGAGTTTTTGAGAGTCTTCCATATAATCATAAGTTCGGCACACGACTTCAAACTCAAATAGAAATGTTCCAGGATCCTCACTTCACAACCCATGAAAGTTTGGGAGGACAGATGGTGAGATGTTTTTCATTGTTGTTCGAGATTCCTCATCAACTATAGGAAATCCAAATGAGTTATCTCCATCCCTATTTCCCCCATTGTTACCTCTACCTCCTCCATTGTTTCCTCCGCCTCTACCTCTACCTCTACCTCCTCCAAATCCGTTTACTACTTCCTCTGTCATGATAGCTTCCTCAGATATTTCAGAGTCCTCTGGTTCTTCTACTAATGACAAACGAGGAGGAATTTCTCCCTCTTCTTCTTTAGGTGATTCTACTTCCTCGATTACAATGTGTTTTCCTATAGAAGTAAAGAAAGGGTCTTTCCCTAACTCAGATTCGGTGGATAATGTGGGAGAGTTTCCTAATTCAGCTACTACCTCTTGAATTCCAAGAATCCTAAGGCTAGGAGTGTGAGTTGGAGATGATGGAGGTGTATCTTGTCTATACCTTGAAGTAGATGGAGTTGTAAAAATCGAACTCTTGGCCCTAGCTATAAACCTTCCCCTAGAATCTCTTGTTCTATGCATGTCATTTTTTTATTTTTCTTCAAGTCTGGCTAATAATTCTCTTTCTGATCTTCTAGATCTCTCTAGGTGCAAGAAGAGAGCATACTCAAGAAATTACTGAACCAATAACTCTCTTTTCTGATCCTCCAGGTCACACTAGGTGCAAGAGGAGAGCATACTTTGAGAAGTCATCAATTTTTACCTTCCTTGAAATTTTCTTGTTTGTTTGTTTTTTTGATTTTTTTTTTTTAGGAAATTGGCTACCTAGTTTCACTTCCCCAACAACGGCACCAAAATGTTTAGTCAATTTAGTGTGTCCTAAATTTCTATATAGATTGTCAATCCGGGAGTCGTAAACCGCTGAAGTGAAGTGCACTATATATGCAAGATAACCAATTTCTTACTTCTTTGTCGTTTTTGATTTTTGGTTTGTTTTTGGGTTTATCTTCTTGTTGATTCCCTAATGTGAGATGGCAATTCTAAAAATCAAATACGGATATAAGTATTCAAGGCAATGGTGACCTTTAAAATAATTTCCAAACTTCAAAGTTTTCAAAAAGGTTTTCAAACTTGCAATGATGAAATCAATTACTAAGAAAAAATAAAAATGTACCTAAATTCTAATTAAACCAAATAGTGAGCTAGTGACTATGAAACCCAGTATCCTTGCTGTTGTATAAAAAGAAAACTAAACTCAAAGCAATTTAAAAACTGTAAGCAAAGTAACTAAATCATATTACATCAACTCATATTCTAACCCCTTACCATTTGACTCGCTCTGGCTATAGGAGGTAATCATAAACAAATTGAGTAATCTGATATCTAAATTGCATAAAATGAAACTAAGATCAAACTACGCATTCATACTTCAACCCCTCACCATTCGACTCGCTCTGGCTATAGGAGGTACCTGAAATTTACATGAGTAATATAATCACTAACTTGCAAAAACAAATAAACTAATATTAAACTATACACCCATACTTCAATCCCTCACCATTCGACTCACTCTGGCTATAGGAGGTAACTGAAAATGATATGAATCGTCTAATATCTATCTTGCAGAAAAGTAAATGGACAAAACAAACCTAAAAGAAATAAACAGTGCTGGAATTAGAACTAGGAAAATAAATCCGCAAAAGGACAAGATAATTCCATCATGTCATTAGTCATCAAAAAGCTATGTGCACTTGCCCGGGTTATCTATTAGAACCTGAAATAAAAACACTGATCAGTTGACAGTCACTAGAAAGCATAAAAGAAACTATGGACAACAATCAACATGAATACCATAAGCAGTGTGATATATACAAGCAAACGATTATGGCATCAGGAACGTAAATGAAGAAAACATGAAACTATACAATAACTACAGAAACTACAGAACCTTGGTGTACAGGGGCCCTCTGCAACCTTGGCCAATCAAAAATCAACCACAAATTGAGCTTAACAACAGTGTCTTCTCATATATTAAAATACAATCATAACATAAGGATTAAGTCACGACACAGTGGCTCGTAAAATAGTCAAAATTACATACAAAAAGCTAGTCCATATGCATATGCGAATGCTTTATTTATAACAGGAAATGACACAACTAATTCCTAAGATCTACGCTGGTAAATAGACACGTGAATGACCACGTATGGAAATCTAGCAGTATGGTAGCTATGAGAATTAAATCCAAGGAGGGCGGCTGTTAGATTTGGGTCACGGAGCAGTCCACAGGTGTTAGCATGCCTCCTGGGATTTAGGAACTTGCCACACAATTCTTCTCGTGGTGAAAAAAAGAGTCCTACCACTGTAAAACTCTTAGTATTGACCACCACTTGACTAGCTTTGACCATGGTCTTCTGTGAGTGATTTGGCGGAACCAAGGGGACACGTTCCATGTCCACATCAATTGCAACTTGCCCATGTGTCCGGATTCTCCAGTAGACACCTGTAACATAGAATTCAACAAAAAGGCTACGGAAAGTTGAGTTGGCTGCGGGAAGTGACAAGATTCCGCAGCTGACTGAGCAAAAATCTAAATCAAACAGCAGTCACAAGACATAGTTAGGAAACCATTTTATATGCTCTTTTTAAAATAATATGCAATCATTTGACAGCCTGGAGGTTCAGGTAATTGGAAAAAAAGGCTAAAAAAGTGTATAGGGAAGATGCAAGTTTGGGACTCAACAATTATCTGGAACAACACAGCCTACCCTAGAAGAAACTGAACTTTTGGGAGAATTGAAACAATTACGTGTAAAGATACCACTTCTCCAAGCCATAAAGGATGTGCCTATATACAAAAATATGATCAAGGAGAAGTGCTTTAGGCATCTAGGCAGGTGTAAGAGAGATGCCCCAACTATCAATGTCATAGGACAACTGTCTGACCTGATGTTAGGGCAGGTAATCTGTCTGAAATATCAAGACCCTGGAAGCCCTGTAGTCGATGTCCACATCAATGGCACCATAATCCACCATACCCTGATTGATCTAGGGGTTGCCATTAATGTGACGACCAAGGACACTATGCTCAAGCTCAACCTTTAGGGCTCTGCTAGAAAGACCACAACAGTATTGCAGTTGGCAAATCACTCCATTGTGACCCTTGAGGGGATTATGGAAGATGTAATGGTCTCCATTGATTCTTGGGAGTACCCTACTGATTTCCTAGTTCTCCAGCCAAAGCAAAGCTCACTGGGTATCCTCTCATCTTGGGAAAACCCTGGTTGGATACTACAAATGCCTACATCAGTTGTCGAGCTGGGAACATGAAAATCAAGAATGGGAATATGCCCAAGCAACTAACCCTATATCCTCCTGCACAACCTTTGTTAGAACATGATCTACCTCTCTTGTTGGAGGAGGAAGATGAGGATGAAGTCTATTTTGCACCACTGCGTGTAGTAGAGCTGCCATGGGGGGGGGGGGGACCACAAACTGAGGATGATATCATTGAAAGCTTGATTCAGAATCCACCCCCCAGTATGTTGCCATTAGAAGAGCTAGTGAAAGAAACCTAAGCCAATCCTTTAGTTGATTTCTATGTGGTTGACCCAACCTCTCTCCGAGTTAAGAATATAGAGTTCAGCCCAGAAAGAACCTTGAAAATCAACTCATCCCTATCCACTTCTCAGGAGAACGAGTTGTGTAGCTTATTGAGAAACCATTTGGATGCCTTCGCTTGGAACTATAAAGAGATTAAGGGAGTTCACCCTTCAATCTATACTCATCACATTTACATTAAAGAAGATTGCAAACCAGTCAGGTAGCCTCAAAGGAGGATGAATCCAGCCCTTAAAGACATTGTCAAGGAAGAATTGCAAAAGTTATTAGATGCAGGATTCATCTACCCCATCTCTAACAGTGAATAGGTCTCTCCTTCGGTGCTGGTGCTAAAGGAAAATGGGAAGTGGAGAATCTGTGTCGATTATCAGGAACTAAACAAGGCCACCAAGAAGGACCATTTTCCTTTACCTTTCATAGATCAAGTGTTAGATGGTCTGGCAGGGAAAAAGTTTTTCTCCTTCCTAGATGGGTTTAGTGGGTACAATCAAATCCAAATTAGCTCGGAAGACCAAGATAAGACCACTTTCACTTGTCCTTGGGGTACCTTTGCATATCGGGTCCTTAGTTTTGGATTATGCAATGCTCCCACCACTTTCCAGAGAGTAGTATTGAGTATATTTTCTGAACTGGTTCATGATGCAGTGGAAATCTATATGGATGATTTTACGCCTTATGGTTCTAACTTCTAGGAAGCTTTGTCTCACCTAGGAAAATTTTTGGACAAGTGTATTAAAATGAACCTGTCCCTCAGTCCTAAAAAATGTGAATTCCTGATGACTGAAGGGACCGTGCTAGGTCATGCAATCTCTTAGCAAGGATTACAGGTGGACCCAAACAAAATTGCCATCATCCAAAGGGTCCCACCTCCTCAAAAGGTAAGAGATATCTGAAGTTTCTTAGGTTTAGCAAGGTATTATAGAAGATTCATTAAGGATTTCAGTAAGCTAGCCTCTCCATTGTTTGGTCTTTTGGGGAAAGATGTTGAGTTCATAAGGACTGACAACTGTCAAGAAGCTTTGGGTACCTTGAAAAGTAAACTTGTGACTGCTCCAATCTTGAGAGGTTGAAATTGGGCCCTGCCTTTCCACATTCATATTGATGCCTTGAACAAAGCGATAGGAGTAGCCTTAGGGCAAGTTTATGAGAAGTTACCTTATGCCATATATTTTGTAAGTAAAAACTTGTTGAAGGTAGAATTAAACTACACTGTAATCGAGAAGGAGCTCTTAGCTATAGTCCATTCCCTAAATAAATTTAGACACTACATCAATAGCTATCAAACATTTGCACACACTGATCATGCTACAATTAGGTATTTAATGAACAAACCAAATGTAAATGCTCACATTATTAGATGGTTTCTTTTATTGCAGCAATTTTATTTAACCATTGTTGATAAGCCGGGTACGGAAAATGTTATTGCTGATTTTTTTTCTAGAATAGATCTACCTACAGGTGAAGAAGGAATGGTGGATGATCAAATGTCAAATCAACACATGTTCTCTATCTCAGCACTCTCTCCATGGTTTGTTGATATAGTGAATTACTTGGTTTCCACACGATTCCCACCACACCTGTCCTCAAAAGAGAAGAGCAAGATCGTGAGGAAAAGTGCCCCTTTCACTTGGATTGGGGGCAATCTCTTCAAACTTGGCCCAGATAAGGTTTTGAGAATATGTGTCAGGGAGGAGGAAGTTTTTGACATTCTCTTGACCTATCATGATGGGCCCTATGGGTGCCATTTTGTAGAAAAGAGGACTGTCTTCAAAATTCTACAAGCAGGTTACTATTGGCCAACTCTTCATCAAGATGTAAGGAGATATATCAGCCAATGTGACTAGTGTCAAAGGATGGGGAAACCTACTCCAAGGGATGAGATGCCCCTACAACCTCAAGTGACTTTTGAGCCATTTGAGAAGTGGGGCATGGACTTTGTGGGTCCTGTCAACCATCCTTCAAAGTAGAAATATTACATCATCGTGTGCATTTATTATCTAACGAAATGGGAAAAAACAAAGGCGATCAAGGCAGCAACAGAGGAAAAAGTAGTTGAGTTTTTAAGGGAGAATATATTCTATAAGTTTGGGTATCCAAGAGAATTAGTCACAGATCAAGGGAGTCAATTTAAATCCAATCTGATTAAATACATGCTCACACATCACAAAATTAAGCACAAAACTTCCACCCCTTACCATCCACAGGCAAATGGATAGGTGGAAGTGACTAACAGAGCTTTGGAAGGACTTTTGACCAAGGTAGTGAGCAACAGCAGAAAATATTGGGCAAATCGATTGGTTGAGGCAACCTGGGCCTATAACACCACATGGAAGACCACCACAGGGTTCACACCCTATGAGCTGGTCTATGGGAAGAAGGCTTTGCTGTCAATAGAATTTGAATACAACACACTAAGGATGGCAGCTCAGCTGGACCTAGATCTCAGCCATGCACAAAAGGAAAGGTTACTCCAGCTAAATGGATTGGATGAACAATGATTACAGGCCCTTCTCCACACAGAGGTAGTCCATATTTAAAGGAAAATATGGCATGAGAAACACCTCAAAGAGAAGAAATTCCAAGAAGGAGATTGGGCGTTGTTGTATGACTCAAGGTATAGAGATTTCAAGGGCAAACTGAGGACAAGATGGCTGGGACCGTACACCGTAGAAAAGTGCAATGACAATGGTTCAGTTCTGATCAAGACCATTGATGAAGAAGCCATCCCCATGCTTTTCAATGGGCATAGGTTGAAAATATATAGGAAGCCCCTCTCCAAGCAAGAATTCATTGAAAATCTAAGTAAAACAGTGTTGGTAGTGGAGCAAGTCTCTGCCTCCACTCCACCCATTCCCTAAAAAAAAAAAAAATAGAGAAAAAGAGAAAGAAAAAAATGAGGAGAATAAAAGATCCCTGGGTGAAAAAATACCCTTGGAGGTGCCCTAACTATCTCTTAAAAAAAAAGAAAAAAAACAGAAACAGAAACTTGATTTCTTTTGAATACATTGCAGGTTGCAGGAGAGCCACAAATGAAAAAGAGACATGGCCAAGCTGAGTACACCTCTGATAGACCCTTTTTCCATCGTTATTGCCTTTTCCCAGTCCCTTGTCTCACTTTTTTTGGAAAATTATGCATCCTCCAAGAGGCTCTGTGCATTCTACAGGAGGCTCCTGTAGAAGTCATAGAGAGCTCGAAATCAAGCGAAGAAAAGGATTAAATGCTAGAAACTTGTCCAGAGGACTTGTGGAACCCCCTACCACCATTGATCCTCATAACTCTCCATTCCACACCTGCACCACTACATTTCCACTTGCTTCTTTCCTCCCTGCACAAAAAACACAAAAATCCTGTTTCTTTTGTTTGTTAGAAAAATGAAGAATAAATAAGCAGCATCCTTAACTTAACTCTTACCTAGTGAATACCAACTACTTTTCCATGATTAACAGAACCTTCCTCAAATACCTCTTCATTCCCTATTCAATCCTCAGCCAAACATTTTAGAGGGAGAAGCAGCTATAGGAAATCCTGTAGGATTCTTGTAGTAGCTGATCCCCTTAAAAATCGAGCTCCAGAGGCGGGGTTAGTGCAGCCACAGATGTGTAGAATGAGCAAGGAGTTATATCCTAATCAAAAATCACCAGTACAAGGGAGATGAGCCACCAATATAGAAGCCACGGGTGCCAGCAGCAAAAATCCATGAATAGAATGCCAAAAGTCTGAGCATGCAACAACACGGTAGCACGCAATTCTCAACTAGACAAGTAAGTGACTAAACTCGTTCCTCTGTTGCATGGGTATAATTTAAAAACTACATGAACAAGTGAGATGGTTGCGATCAAACTAGATCGGTGGCCAACTAACTGGCCACCCTCATCCAGTTCAAATAGCGCTCAATGGGTGCACTCAGCACATGTGATCAATCAGCTCGAAAAATCTCAAAACAGGGAGTGGTGGAATCTAACAAGAATGATTGAATTGATTGCAGTAGGTGGCATAAAGGTTTCATAATGACACTAAAGTAGGGACCAATGGTCTAGATGAGGGTAACGTACCCTTCCTGCCACCTCACCTCATCACCGTAGAAATCTCTCATAAACTCAAGTATGCTGCAGTCGATCGCCTTCACCACCTTTATTCACATTTGGGTTGATGAGCTCTCAACTATAGAAACCTACCTACCACCTTCAAAGCATCTAAACAAGAAAATTTTATCATTCTCAGGACTTGCCTGCTTATCGGGCTCTACAGGAGCATTATTGGACCCTACAGGAGAAAAAACATAGTCTTATAGGAGCCTTTCTACATGAAGGCAAGTGAGCAGCACCGCAAAGGAAAACTTAGGATTTTATGACAAATTCAGGCTGAAAAAGGTAGGCTCAGTGAAAGCCCACCTTTCATTTCCATTTATACAAAGGGTGGTGTGATTCCAAACGAGGCATTGAGTCGAAAAGGGAAGGAAAGTGAGAACAGAGTTTGCCTGTGTTTTTTAAAGAAATATATACAGTGTCTCCTTTTTCTCTTTGCATTGAAATACTGTCTTTGTCTCCTCTGTGGTATTCTCCTATTAAAAATATGATGCAACTGTTGGGTTGTATTATATTCTTTCCACATAGTTAATAGGGGGTTTGAGGGGTACCCGTAACCCCACTTTATGGGGTCTGGGGCAGCGCCCGGGCAAATTTTGGTTTTGGACCCTATGTTAGGTTGGGCGGACCCACCTATGGTTTTGCGCATGATTTTCGCACATGTTTTTTGGACGTGATGGTTTTTGGTCCATGGTTTTGGACACGATGGTTTTTCGGTCCATGGTATTGGATGCTTCGGCATGTATAAATATCTATTGTAACATTGAAAGGAACATAATGAAAAATCAAGCTAGTAGTCCCGGTATCAGAGCTGTTTTGGCTTCAAGGGGACGCCTTTGTTGCTGAGGGGTTTCGCTCGGGCCTGTGGTACACCTTATTCAGTGGGAGATCAATTCTGGTGGTGAAAGAAGATGGCGAGCAGCAGAAAGATAGAGATTGAGAAGTTCAATGGTAAGATTTTTTATTTTTGGAAACTCAAGATGGAGGATCTGTTGGTGGATAAAGATCAGTGGATCACGGTAGATCCTGGTACTAAACCAAGGGGAGTGACCGATGAAGAATGGAAGAAGTTGAATCAGAAGGCAAAGAGCAGAATACGATTATGTGTCTCAGATTCAGTATTGTTGAATGTATTAGGGGAAGCTATGGCAAAGGCTCTGTGGGACAAGTTAGGGACTTTGTACCAATCTAAGTCTTTTGTGAATAATCTGTTCCTGCGGAGAAAGATGTATAACCTGAGGATGAAAGATGGAGACTCGGTGACAAAGAATTTGAATTCGTTTAATACTGTGGTAAGTCAGTTATCATCTGTTGATATTAAAATTTCAGATGAAGATAAGTGCATCAGTTTGTTGTGTTCTCTACCAGATTTGTGGGATAGTCTGGTT
>APFE030663108.1:197451-213481 GCA_000404065.3 Pinus taeda
TACTTGTGGTCATTTCTAGAGCATTCTAGAAGCTTGTTTGACGTGTATTGAGCGCCTCCAGATAGTTCATGTATCCCTATGAAAGAGGAACTTATCCCATCAAGAGAGGAGCTACCCCATCCAAAAAGGGGCTTATCCCATTGATGATGGACCTAATTAGCTTCCTCTAGAGCATTATAAATACAGGCATTGGGCCAGAGGAGGGGAGGTAAAAACCTGAACATTCCAAAGGGTAGATGCTGCTGGAATTAGGACTTCCTTGTAGAAGCTTGTGAGGAGAGATTCCATCCTTTCTTGTTTCATTTGGAAGTGGGTTAGCTTATCAAAGTAAAGGAAAACTCTTGCTGGACCCTGGGAGGAACTTGCACAACACCAAGGCTCAGGTTGTAATGGTTTCTTTGTTTCCTATTAATACAAATAAGTCCATTCTTCTCAACAATTTGTTATTAATGAGTTGTTTCATATACTCCTTGGTCTGTATGTTGAATATGTTTTATTTTATGAGATATTCAGGTGCTATGTAATCATTTGATTGTTAGTGAATGCAGGTTTCGATGTGAAGGAGGAGCTCATCCAGATCGACAAGGCTAGACTACTACAACAGCGTTGGACTACAGGTAGGATCTAAAACACTTGATTTCTTGTATGGTAAATGCATGTTTAGAGAAGGATTGCTCTTAATTGTCTTGTTTGTCACTAGAAATTCTTAGACTTCTAGGGAGGTTGGTTTTGTCCGCAATATTAACTCTTTTCGCATGACAATAAGAACTCTAACCATTTCTTACCCATCTATTTCAAAGGCCCTTCCTTTGTCTGCACATCAGCATTAACATGTTAATCATCCTAAAACACATCAATCATGGAATCCTTCTTTCCATTCTTGCCATTCTCTCTTTCCACCTTCTTCAAGTTTCGTGGAAGCATTGTTGGATTCAGAGTCCAACATTTTGTAGCAATATTTCCTTACTTATGGTAGTAAGTGCAATGCATGTGAATCTCTTTGACATCATTATTTGCCTTGTCCAATGGACCTTTGGCTTCTTGCTTCCTTTCCTTCAAAAGTTTCTTGTATGTGGTCATTCTCTTCCAACATCTAGAAACACTATGGTTATCCAAACCACAAAACCAACATGCAATTCTTTTCCTGTGCTTATATGGAAATTTACCATGCTTTACATAATCAAAAGGAATATGATTAGAACCAGATTTATACCTTTCTTTTTCACCTTTATTACCTTCATGAGGAGGTGAATTGAATGAAGAAGTAGCTCCCTTTGGAACACCATCAACCTCTTCGAGGATTTTATAGTTTCCACAACTCTCTGGTTCAAGTGTATGCTTATGAACACCTTTGTCCTACAAAGTATGTTTCAAACTATTACATTCCCCAAGAATATAATCTTTACACTTCTGAGGTAGAAGACCTGACATGAAACTCCTTCTAGGAACTATTTCAATTTCCTTCATGGAAGCTTTGGAACTTTCTCCATAAGATTGTCCATAGCTAATACACAAATGCTTAGGCCTTTCCTCAACCATTATTGGCTCAACTATACCCTATGCATGTTTTCCCAAGCCTTTTCCTTCATAGCCCATCTTGGACATTAACTTGGAACCTATGCCTCTAGTATGTTTTTCAAAAGAACCAATATAAACATTCTTAGAGGAATTTGAAGACAAACTAGAATTGTTTACCTCTTCTTCAAGCTGATACTTGACTAAGGATTCTTTGGAAACAAGGAGTTGTGTCTCTAACTCATGCATCCTTTCCAAGCTTATATTTGCAATATGAATTTGTCTTTCCATTTCCTGCAATTTGTCAGAAAGCAACTGATTCTCTTCCTTCATGGAATTCAACTACTCTCGTAGTATGATACTCTTCCTTCCATCCTCATACATTTCTCTCACCATATCCATCATGATGAACAAGTCTTGCTTCATGTCCTCATAAAAGAATCTTGTGATGAAGGAAGAATTTGAGGACTCACTTGTAAAGGTAGTCATTATCAAAATGAAAAAAGGAACTTCAAACAAGATTAACAGAGAGTTTATTCAAGCAACCTTTTGCAACAAACCTCTTGTGCTTCAAGGATTTTTTTGAGGTCCTTTGGGATAAGAAGAATGCCTTCAGCCCTCCTTCCTTCTTGTGCTCTCCTCGACTTAGCTAACAACAGCTTTCCCTTTACCTTTGCAACCTCAAACAACAGTCAATTTACAAAAAATCAATCCTCGACTGTTTAAACACATATCAAGTCCAACAAGCAAACAAATTGCTCTGTCAGTCAAGCATCTTGCTTTGATCAATCAAGCATCATGATACCACCTACTCTGGTATAACTTGCTCTAATATAACCAACTCTGATACCACCTTCTTTGAAGGTGGGGTTAATCAACCTAAAGGCTATCATACCACCTGATATAAAATGGGGCACTAAAGGCTTCTTGTCAACCTACAAGAACCTCTCCCACTCCAAATCTTAAACAATTTCCAAGATCTATGCTTATGATTGATAATTTGCGGAAATAAGCACTTGGAATAGGTATATGATTTTTGTTTGCCTTTCACTGACCAAATTCCTTAAGTTCATTTGATTTATTGATATTTACTCAAACATAGCAGTAAACAATGAAGCACATAAACAAACACAAAAGACAACAAGTTTAATTAGGAGTTCACCGAACTCTCGTGGGCTACGTCTCCATGAGCTATTGTCAACTCGACTAGGCTCTTTGGGATTATGGTAATGCTTCTTTTACAAGTTCCACACTCAACTCCATAGGTTTACAATTGTACCTATGGGCTTAGAATACCATCTTACCCCTGGTTGTCCTTACTCTATAGACAGATCTAGGCTTCTCTGGACTAGACTCCTTCAATTAGTGCTCTGAGCTATCTTGAGCTCTAGTTTGCACCAACTCCCCCAGAATTTTGTTAATTGTCTCTAGAACTCCTTCTTCTGTCTTCAGCACACATCGGACATCAGAAATAGCTTGATAATTTCTATCTCTTTGTTGTTCTCTATCTCTCAACACTTAAACTTCTCTGGCTCTGCGGCTCTTAAGCTTCTTTGGCTCTGCAGCTTCTAAGCTTCTCTAGCTCTCCATCCCTTAAGCTTCTCTAGCTCTCCGGCTCTTAAGCTTCTCTGGCTCTATAGCTTCTAAGCTTCTTTGCCTGTTCCTCTGTCTCTAATCATGAGGAATCATCTCTTTTACGGCTCTATGTCTCTTCGACTCCCTCTCTTTTTTTTTTTTTAATTTGATAACTTTAATCAAATTTAGTTATCATACTGTATTTTCTCTAAACTTAGCGCATTTGGTAACTTTAGCCATTTCCCCAGGCTGATCGTCAGGGGTAGCCGTTTGGCTTTACACAACTGCTGGGTGCGCATATGGACGATCTAACCCTGGCGGTTAGGGACATGCATCCAGTAGGCTTTTGTGGTTGAGTTCATCCTGTACCATCGATCTGTCTCGTAATCCAACAGTTCGTGCTAAACCTGATTATCAAATAGTCCACTCAGTATCCACTATTTGATCCACGATATCCAATCCAACGACTGATAGCCATTTCGGGTGGCCCACTTGCACGGAGATTACCCACTTGAAAAAGCAATTTTCTCTCTCTTGCGTTGTGCTACATCCCATCGCAAGTCTTCACGCCTTTGGTTAAGTCCTTCCCTTTAGCACATTTGTAATGCAATATAATATTGCCCGATTTCCTTTTTGACCAATCAAACAGGGCCACGTGGCCCAATCCCGACCTACCATGTGTCAGTTGTGGATTGGCCCATGAGCCTATACCAAAAATCAAAAATTTCAATATAGTTTGAAGATTAGTGAAATTGCTGCCTTTTCTCAGGACATTGGACAATTTTCATTTTACAATAACTCATTCATCCGGACTCTGTTTTGGTCCATTCCAATTGAAGTAGATTCAGAATGAAAAGATCTATGCAATGAGACTATTTCCAAGACCATCCTTTGAATTTCATTTTTTATCATTAAAAGTCATCAAGGATTATTTTCTGATCAGCAATGGGATCATGCAGTTCGAGTGGAGGAAGTGTGATTTGTGAATGAGATGGATCTTCATTGCATATAGATGAGTGATGAGGAGGCTTGGGTGATTGAACAATTTCATGATCAGAAGTGAGACTAACCCCAAGAGAGCGAGGACCTAACATAACCATCAGCTCGAGCTAAAGTGCCTTGACAGGCTTGGGTGTCTCAACTTCATCATTGGGAAGATCATCATAAACTTATGGCTTCAAAAGATCAAATGCAATAGAGTCATGATTGTGATAAAAAATGTGAGTAAATGGATCATGACCGCCACGATCAGGAAAATCAATGAATTCTTTGGCATCCTCATGATCAAATAAATAAAAAAAAGGGGTAGATGAAAAGCGAACAAACCCATCCTATGTGTCTCTAAAAAATATGGATGAAGGATCAAGTGGATCTTCAATGAGTAACTTATCCTCTCCATTGTAGAATGATGGACTAACATCTGGTGAGTCCTACGAGTGATCAACAATGGGTGCATCCATGGATGAAGACACACATGCAAAATCATGGATGGTTGGTTCACCAAAGAGGTTAGGAAAGAAAATAGGGGGCTCGAATGGAAGGGAGTTAGCCTTCACTGAGTGTTGATGTTAAAGCTCCCACTCATACTCTTCATGAATGATAGTGCATGTTGGTTGTGAAACACCGACTCCGTCAATGGGTTGTTCCTCATTCACAACAAGTGAAGAGTTTGGAATGGACGAACACAAGATAGCATCATCCGGAGGAACACCCGAGTGTGAAGATGGAGGTCGTAGACAAGCATACATATGATAAATTAAAGGAATCACAACTAAATCTGTATGAATGTTGGCTTATTGGGCCCTAACCCAGGTTCGGAAGAGTTAATTAGCCAAACAAATCCCGTAGCTACCGACCCTTTCGGCAATAGCCCATGAAGCGCGGATTGAGGTCTCACCCGAGATAGCAGGGGAGGGTGTTGGAACCAGGTTTTTGCACCCTTGGGATGTCGTGATGTGGTCTGGAGGAGTCGTGCACCATTCTATGGCCTCGTGCTACTCTACTTCCGCATAGATCCTGAACAAGGAAATTCCTTAATACTTATTATTAATGAGTTTTTATAGATCAAATCTATTTTTTACAGTCTTTAAGCAAACATTTAATACAGATAACCAGTTCGCGTACCCAGGAAAGTTATATATTTGCATAAACTCATAACATAAGCATAAGCACACAGATCAAATAGATATATCAACCATAAATTAACCAGATCCACAATATTTCATATTCAACATAGTATTTTAGAACCAACTTATCTTTATTCAACTCTTTCGCCAATACATCCAAATCCGCCCTGCGCACTCAGCTACAGGGGTCCATGCACACAACCGTGAACTCTACTAGGCCTCTGTGTACATAGCTATAGAGCCTCTATCTACCCATCAACACCCTCGACTCCGACTTACAAACACTTCAAGACTTCTTTCTTCAAAGACCCATTACATTCCAGATCTAAAAGCACATCCCAAAAAACTGACTCCTAACTCTAGAGCCTTGCTCTATTTATACATTTCCATGGTCTCCGGACCATGTGTGGGCCAACTCAATCTACATTATTTTTGGGCGGACAACCCTCTGACTTGACTCATTACACTTCAATCATCTCGCGGAGCCTTTACCATACCTTTACCCAAAATTACAGGCTTTGAGCCCCAAAATCATTACGCGGGGCCTCTGCTACCCAATAGTCCCCCAACACAATCATCATGACTCGTCCCAAGTCACTCGGCTAGGGTGACAATATTCGCGTGGAGGTCGCCCAGCAACTTCTGTGCTTCGCTGGTACTTGTAGAAAACTCTTCCGCCATTTGCTGTACTTTTTCAACGTGTGCCGCCGACACATCAGTCTTTGTCTCAGCTGCTTCCCCGTGTGCATATTCTACCTGCATGTGTTCCACCTTGCGCTCGATGGTCATGGAAATTGCGAATGCCTCATCAAGCCATGGCTGGAGACTTTCTGTTGGGCAACATCAGCTTGTATTTTCAGGGCCTGAGCCTCCCTCATCTTGGCCAAGCACTACGGAATAGCAAATGTCTGCGCGGTCCCTTTGACATTATCATAGGCTTGCTGGAGCTCCCTTGCCTCTGTTTCCAATCGATGTAGGGTGGGATATTCCTAGAGTGAAGTGAGTGTAATAAGAAACTAAGCCAACAAGTCAGTGCATTCCTTCCTGGAACGTGTGATCGTTTCCCGCCCAGAGTTAATGATGCTTTTGCGCTACTCGGTGACCTCTGGTGGCATCGAAGGATGTACCTACAGTTTCAACTCTGCGATCTGCAATCTAAGATCTAACTGAATCTTCATGGCCTCCTCCTTTGCTTCAGGGAACCCACTAGCCAACTTGGGATTTGTATGCCAACAGGCAACTCGGTCGCAATATCTAGCTCAGGGGCACGCAAACATGCTTCCCCTACCAATTGCTCCAATTGATGACTCTGTGTGATGGCTTCATCCTGTTGGAGGCTCAGTTGTTCTATATTAATTTTCTATTCACTGAGAACCTGTTTCATGATTCCTTCCCTGGCGCAGAGCTCCATCGTGGTGTTGTCCTAGAGTTGGTACAAGCTTTCACACGGGAGGGCGGCCAAATTTAATCCAAGCCCCATAATCCGTTCTACCACAGCTCGGTCCGCCATGTTTTCTGTTGTCAATGCTCCTGTTGGGATCGTGATAGTATGAGCCATTTGGGCCTTCAGCAGTTGCTCAGTGGTTGACATACCTGTAACCCCATGAGTAGCAATGGTTCCCGTCTACGCTGCCCGTGTCCCAAGTTCCTATATGTGTGCGCAGAGCTACCCCAACACAATATGTTGCTCCAACATGGCCTCGTCGATTGCTTCACGGGTAACTTTGCGAACTGTGTCCCTTATGTGACCTAGGTCACCCTCAATCAATTTGGTCAGTTATCTGTCCAATTTATACACCTTGGCCTTCTTCCGCAGCTTCGTCCATTTTGTCAGCAACATTCGTTTTAAGGGCACACTCATGGTGGTTGACGGTGTTCCTTCTGCCCTATCTTTGTGGTCATCTCTGTGGGCACCTTCTAACCGCTTTCGTCCTTTGTCGTCATAGCCCCTCCTACTAGTGCCTTGCCTGTCGAAGTTTGCATTGCCTCCCGAGCCACTCGAACCTCCGCAGCATGTTGTTCATTCTTTTTTTGTTGTGCTTCGCGCTTAGCTTTAGTCTTATGTTTTTGGATAGTGGCCTCATTGCACCCCACCGCATCTGGTCCGCACCATTCTGGTGGCTAGGTATCCAATACCGCATCGATAGCTTCATCAATGGCAAGGAAAGGGAGTGTGGTCCACGTCTCATTGGGGTCCTTGCATGCCCGAATGTAGACAAAGTGCATGTTCGCTTTAAACTCGGCGATGTGCTTCACACTGTCATATATTTCATGGGATAGACGGGGTTGCTGGTTGATCCATTGTTGAACGTTTTCGTCCATCAGTTTCCAGAAAATCTTGATGCCCTAGATTCTTGCAGCATCCTTTGTTTCCCAGAGTGACGCATACTTGGGCTCTTCTGGCCAATCCTAGTCCAAGGAGGGAAACTGGCTATCTTTGGGTAATTCAGTGGTAACCAACACAATGGACAATAGCAGCCATGCATAGTGGAAGGTATTTACCTCCTCTTAGACCTCCCTACAGTTGTTCAGGAACTCTTCACAAAGGAACTACACCCAATTGAACCGTTCTCCAGCTGCGCATTCCTCAGCTAGCGTAATGACTATCGATGGAACCTCGTTACCGCGGCATTTCCGCATCACTTTCCCTGCCAGCAACTAGATAGAAACGTGGACTGCTTTGTCTAAAATACTATCAATAGAATACCCTTGCTGCCCTTTCTCCAACTTATATTTCTTTTTCAGGTTTTTTGTCATCGTCACATCGCTAGTCATATTGACAATTTCCTTGGGGTCTCTTCCTTCACAGGGAAGCTATGCGATTCTATGAATGAGTTTTGTCGTGATGTGGATTGGTTTGTCGATCCATAAGTATCCATCATGTACTAGACAAAGCAACTGTCTGATGAGCAATATTGTAATAGGGGGCCGGAGAAAGTGGGGAATGGACAGGAGATAGAGCAACCCATATTTTTCCACCTTTCACAGCCATTCCTTTGGCTGAAGTGTCGTAACCGTCCCTTCCACACTCTACTCCATCAGTTTGCTAGTCGCCAAATGGGGAAACTTTGTTGTATCTGCAAGGTCCTAGTCTTCAAACTTCATTGTCAAAATACAGCCAGTCACCGTGCTTTCAAATGGAACCCCTTTTGGAAGAGACGGGGTGATGAGTATATTGTCAACGTCATCCAGATTGGTAGGGACCTTAGCCTTCCCTTTGCTTGGAGGAACATACTTGGGTTGTCGTACTAGCTGGATAGTTTCCTCGTTGGGGTCTATTTCTTCGACATAAGTCCGAGATCCCTCACCCTCCTCGTCGCTTTCAATTGTAACAGCTTTTCCCTTTTCTTCCATAGTGAGCTTGCTAAAGCGCGGATTTTGTGGTGACCTCCTTAATGGTCCTGGGATCTGAGGGTCCTTCTTGGTCCACAGTGTCCTGGGTGATTTAGGGAGTTCAGGTGCCTGGGGCGTGGGATTCTGTGGAATCTCCTTGGTGGGGTTTATCGACCTGAGGAATGACTCTCAGAATTCCTCTGGCATTGCCTAAAACCGTGGGCTTTATTCCATTAGCTTGTCATTCATCTTGCTCCTCTTGGCTTGAACCCAGGGCATCGTATTCCTTGAATAATCAATCTTTGTTGTGTGCCCCCTTGCTTGTTATAATTCAAAGTTATTCGTTCGCCCTCTTTGTGGCTCATTAATGTGATTTTGGCAGTACCCTTATGCCTTAATTGCCCACCGCTCGCTCCTACATGTCTTAAATGGGACATCTTATCATGAACAGTACCTGCAATGGTCGCTTTCCATCCCTCCCCCGCAGCAACGCAGCCCTTGGTATGCGGATGCGTCCTATGCATTTGACCAACCCTGCGCGCTGCGGCCAAATCGCCCAGCTTTCCTGTAGCCTGTTTTATAGTCCTACGCCCTCTTCCAACTTCGTGGAGCGCTGAGACTGGGCCTCCTACAGATAGTCAGGTGGTCGCACCCGTCATGTGAGCCTTCTGCTTCCCTACTAAACCGGGCTACATGCACCATTCGCGTTCCTTTGAGTCTAATAGCGTATTGCGATCTGTGCTCCCTTGTACCCTAGGGTGCAGTAGCAACCATGCCAGCAGGGTCGTAGCTTTTCCTAGTAGTGTAGGAGATCCAGCCATGTCCGGGCCCCTCAATGGCTTTCTCATGTGGCCTGCGTGGGTGACTTCTAATTTTATTTTATCAATTTCTTAATCCAGCCTCGCACTTTCCTTTTGTATCCTAGCCCTCGTTTCTTCTAACTCGCGAAGTTTCATTCTGCCACACCAAACGACTTCCCATAAATGTCGACTCCCTTTGCATAGGTCTACGCATTCAGGTCAGATTGTAGGGGTAATGGCCCGTCTGGTTGTGGATAGAGTTCCCTTGGCATACCCTGCTCGGTGTACAGTCTTATCAGCCCAACGAGCCCTTGTTACATGGAGATTCAGTTGGGTCAAGGGTTGCATAACATACAACCATACCCTTCGTTGTAGATGGATGACCGCCCTGCTCCAATGTGGCTATCGTGCATGTCCTTCAATCCATACCTGGAACCGCCTTCTACCTCTCAGCTTCCTTTGTGCATACCATCTTGGTGCATGTAGCGCTTCTTCCGACACACCATGCTGCTTCTGGGCTACAATTCAGGTGTCAAGGTTGACGGACTACCCCTCATTTGTTGCATTGTTATCCGCTGGCCGTTGTCTTACTTCAGTGGTCACGCGTCACAATGATCTAATCATCATATTACAGTTGAGTGTTTTGACTTCATGCAATCAGTTCTGCCATCGTTCAGTCTCCTCATCTAAATCCGATGTGCAGGAACTATCGTGTTCCCATGAGATTCTTCCATCCTTTGTGGGATTCACCTGATCCTGATCTTGCGCTGTTATCCAGTAGATGCAGTCCAGTTCATCATCATTGTCCTTTTTGTGCATCAGTTTTGTGTAGCGCTCTCCTTCAACTAGGTCCAGCGGAAATTTTACCCGTAGTGACTTCTTTTCAAACATCATTTTTCGTCTTTTTAAGTTGATGAACCCATTCATGTTCGTGGTCCAATCGATTCCTAGTAATGCAGGGTAGGGATTAGTGTCATCAACAATTTCTATTACCTCGAAGTCGGTCTACGTACTTACACCTTCAATGTCCACTGTCACCCCTTACAGTTGGCCCATCGGTAAGATATTTTACTGGTTGGCCATCCTTAGTTGAAAAGGAGACCATTGCAGTGTGGGCCTACCCATGCGTTCCCACGTTTTCTTAGGTAACACATTTGCATCCAACCCTAAATCCAGAATGACCTGGTCCATCTCGTACTCGTCGATTTGTGCTGTCATACGCATCTCCCGTCCGATGTGCAAAGCATGTCTTCCCAGTTTCTAGACTACGCGCGGCTCGCCCAACCCTGCGCACTTTGTGGTCAGCTCTTGTAGTCCTTTAATAGCTTTACTCTTGTGCAAAAGCTTCATACATGTCTCTAAAAAGGTAGTAAGAATAGAGGGATCCATCCCTGGCTCAATTGGGTCCCTTTTACCTGGAGTAGAGACTTTCATCCTTAGGCGTCTCCTTCCCTTATTCCACCTCAAAGTCAATTTCCCTTGTAGGGGCATCATGACCCTTCGCATCTTCTGCAAACTCTTTCTACACATCTCCTCCCATGGGTGCGCCACTCATGAGCACCATGTTTATGTTGGGGTCTTCTTCGCATGGTTCCGACCTCATTATTTGGACATTTTGAGTTGGAGTGGGCTGTAATACTCACTTTTCATGCATCTGAGCAATTAACATCGAACAATCTACCATTTCATTGTCAAACTGCTCATAGTATGGGCAATATATCCTCGTAAGGTTAGTGCAATCACGAGCGTAGTGTCCTGGCCCTCCACAGTTATAACAGATCAGCTGTCTGCGCCCTCACCCAAGCCCCATTCCTCTTCCTTGGTTGTGTCCTTGAAATCCCTCGTGTGTCCCTACGGCTGGGTCAAAACCTCGCGCTTCAGCCTGCACTCGATAGGATGGGGTTCTTTCCATCATTAAGTCGTAACTTTGACACGTTCGCTCATCGTAACCCACTGATTTACAAAAATTGCAATACAGTTGTTGCGGTGTCTGGGTATACTTCTGCAACAGGTGGCATTTATTTGTTGTGTGATTTCCACCTACTTGAAAAATCGAGCACCGGAGCATGGGTTCCGCACTTGGCCCTGCTTATACCTCTAGATTTAATGGCATCAAGCGCCCCCCCCCCCCTCGCCAGATAGTTCAGGAAGACTGGGCAATGATCCTTGTCAATGCATCCTACCTCTGTACGCGCCTCTGGTTGGGTCACCCTTTCTTGCTTCAAGCTTTGCATTTCTAAGCTCAGGTTTTGTAGTTGCTCGTGGATTTGTTGAACTCCCAATCTTGGATCTTGTATTGGAGTTTTGTGCAACCTCATTGATGTCTCTAGTGCTTGAGCTTGGGTTGAGATCTTTTGTTGTGATAGCATCGTCCTTAGATGTGGTGTCAAAGACGCCACAAACCACGCGCAGTGTTGCACATCTGTCAATGTCATGTTAGCCTCGCGGATGGTGCTTTTCAATCTCTGATCCAAATCCCATGGGGTTTCACCAGGTAACATTGCGATCTCCTTGAACCCAATGACCGACTATGTCTCTGATTTTGGCTAACCAAATTCTTTGTTTAATGCATCTTGGATCGATGCTATTCCCACATTCAGATGATCGCTTGAGTACTTTATATAACACATCAACGCGTAGTCCTGCAATGTGCTAACCAGAGTATCCTTTTTCATGTTATTATATGTTATGCCTTGGGCTTCCCATACAACCCTTACCACAAACCAAAAATGACCTGGTTCCTCATTTCCTACACCCTTAAATACCAGCAACTTAATTGAGCTCACCATCCCAACCTTCAGTGGTGGCGGAGGTGGAGTTTGTGAAGATGGATATGATTTTGATGAAGTAGGTGATGATGTAGACGAAGGTGTATCAGTGGAAACTCTTGCTTAATCAATTGGACTGGACTTCTTGGAGAGAACCTCACAAACTCCTCCTCACTTTCCCGTGAAATAGAAATCAGTGGACTGTTCTCCAATCCTTCAGTTCCTCGGTAGCCTCTTCCATTCCACGTTACCCCAGACATCAATAAATGTGCATAATCTATTTCTCACACAA
Organism: Pinus taeda; assembly: GCA_000404065.3. Taxonomy (NCBI): domain Eukaryota; kingdom Viridiplantae; phylum Streptophyta; class Pinopsida; order Pinales; family Pinaceae; genus Pinus; species Pinus taeda. Next base: position 209,861 of record APFE030663108.1, read on the forward strand.
CAACATCTTAATCCAAGTATTCAACGATTTGATATACTTACCCCGCGGTCCTTGGAGAAAGCATCTTTCTACTTCACTATAACTCACAGTTGTGTCTATCGTGAACTCAGTAATAAACCCTCCTATTACCCGATCCAACCAATGATCTATTGCGCGGGCAATTTTATCTTCGGATGCTTCTAGCCTGCGCACCAATTTTGGAGTCCACACAATAGGTTGATCTAGTCTACACCTTCCCACGCTGTCAGCTAGCCTCACAATCCACTCGTACAACTCTATCGGGAATGTCGCAAAGAATATCTCATGGATATTTGTGTATATGTAACGATCCAACCACCCTTCCTCCAATATCCACAGGTTTCTATTTTCTTCAACTATAAACTTGTGAAGCTTCTGATCCAACCAATCTTCAAGCTCTTTCTTTGTAGGATTCCAGTGTTCTGACATCAAACATCCCTTAGGCAGATCCCAGTCCTGACAACGGAACCATTTGTTGTCTTATTGGGCACTAACCTAGGTTTGGAAGAGTTAATTAGCCAAACAAATCCCGCAGCTACCGGCTCTTTCAACAACATCCCACGAAGCGCAGACTGAGATCTCACCCGAGGTAACAGGGGACAGTGCTGGAACTAGGTTTTTGCACCCTTGGGATGTCGTGATGTGGTCTGGAGGAGTCGCATGCCATTATATAGCCTCGTGCTACTCTGCTTCTGCGTAGATCCAGAACAAGGCAATTCCTTAATACTTATTATTAATGAGTTGTTATAGATCATATCTACTTTTTACGGCCTTTAAGCAAACACTTAATAGAGATAACTAGTTCTCATACCCAGAAAAGTTATAGATTTGTATAAAATCATAACATAAGCATAAGCGCATAGAGAAAATAGATATATCAACCATAAATTAAGCAGATCCACAATATTTTGGATTCAACACAATATTTCAAAACCAACTTATCTTTATTCAACTCTTTCGCCAATACATCCAAATCCACCTTGCGCACTTAGCTATAGGGGTCCACGCACATAGTTGTGGACTTTACTAGGCCTCTACGCACACATCTACAGAGCCTCTATCTACCCACCAACACCCTCGACTTGGACTTACAGACACTTACAGACTTCTTTCTTCAAAGACCCATTACATTCCAGATCTAAAAGTACATCCCAAAAAACTGACTCCTAACTCTAGAACCTTGCTTTATTTATACATTTCCATGGTCCGCAAACCATGGGCGGGCCGACTCAATCTACATTATTTTTGGGCAGACAACCCTCTGACTTGACTCATTACACTTCACACTCCACGCATCTCGTTGAGCCTTTACCATACCTTTACCCAAAATTAGGGCTTTGAGCCCCAAAACCATTACGCAAGGCCTATCCAACAACGAAAATTGAGTGAAGTGGTGTTGAGAGAGTGTGAAGGACGAACAGGTGTGTGAGCATGATCTTCAATATCACTTGGCAATGGTGGAGCTGTTGAATGAGAGGGAGGCAGACAGTTAATTGAGATGGTGTCTACATTAACATGAGATTGCACAGCTCCATCAATGAAGAATGTTGAGTGAGGCTTGATTTCAAGCTTCCTCTTGGGATGGGTAGATTTCTTACGGAAATACTTGAATTGGTCCTAAAGATAAGCAAACTTCATCCAGCTCCTCGGAGCTTGAAATTGCAAGTCACGGAAACGCCGCCAAAAATTAATAATTGATTCATGCGAAGCCCTCCGTTGTTGTAACAATTTCCGGTCAAGATGGTCTGGATCAAAGTGATAGAATGTGTCTTCAATGAGATCACAGAAGTACTCAAATGAGTGCACGGTGTCAGCCAGTAGGGTGGGCACCCAATGAAATGAATATTTGTGAAGTGTGTATGCAAGCAGAAAACCGGCCTGCTCGTCAGAAAACTCATCTTCCTCATGAATCATGGAACATATGTGTGAGTGGACAAGAGATTGAAAATCTTCCCTGTGATGGAGACATCTTCATGATTTGAAAAACACCATAGGGGAAGAAGAGTGCAAGACTCCATGAAAGATGTGCAAAGGTTCAAAACTACATGAGAGGACACAGCTTGTCATCAGGCCCTCCTTCTAGTGCCAGAAATGTTGACGGTGTTTGTTGGGTGTGGAGCCTAATTATCTTTTGTATTCAAACGTTTTAGCCAGATGTATACCCCAGGAAGACTGTACACCCCTCCACTTGGGGGGGTGTGGGGGGCACTTGTCCCCCATGCAGGGGTCCAGGGAAGTTAATCCCCCTTGGCTAGGGGGTCCGGGGGCCAGCGTCCCCCAGCGGGGGTTCGAGGGCAGTGCCCATGAAGCTAAGAATAGATGTAAAATTGCCTTGTAAAAGTATAGTAATTTCTAGTCAATCTGGACCGTTCATTAGGCGGATGATCTGATGGTAGAAGTTATGTTTAATTTAGGGGTTTTTTTCCCTAGAAGGAAACCCCTCACTATATATGAGGAAATTGTATTGCGTCTATATAGCTCTGTATTCTGAGTGAGGAAGAGAGAGGAGATTGAGATCAAAGATTGTGTTACAACGGATCTATTGTAGGTTGTATCTCTTCAGTTTGCTGGATAATATAATAAAAGAAGGACTGGTTGTTTCTCCGTGGATGTAGCCCAAACTAGGTGAACCACATATATCTGTGTCTCTCTTGTTTTTTGCGTTTTCTGTAGAAATTTCACCTATAGAACAAACCGATATATGCAATGTCCTAAAGCATAATACTTGTTCTACTTCTACAAAACATTAAGCGGAAGCATAATCGAATTCATGAGCAACATCAAGTAGAAACATGCATAACTGATCAAGAGAAATAATCATACATAACACAAGATATATCCAGGGGAAAGCACTAGCATAAAACCCCAGTCATGTATTATCAATCAAATGGAAATCCTCTTCAGGTTACAAAAAGAATCAGCTCAATAGCTATCCTGCTCTCTCTGTACTCTGATGATCTTCAATCAGAAGATGAAAATCATGGACTACCTAGGCCTCAATATATAGGCCACAAGTCCTCCAATCTCCTCTAATAGATCCTTCTCCATGCAACGAATACTTACTAGAAATATCCAAGCATCTGATAGTACATTGTCCCACATCTGATCTCAACTGGGCCTCTAACAGAATTGACATGCAACAGTTATCCATGAGTGAATTCTCAGTTATCTAAAAAAATAGTTGTCAAATGCATGCAAGCATTAACAAACTATATTTTGTTATTTTAACAACTTGTTAAAATAATATAACTGGACTTGACTAGTTAGAACTAAGTCATCTGATTCTCTCATTATAGAACTCATACTTATTCCCTCAACCAGTGGAGGAAATTAAGGATAAATACCTCAATTAGTGGGACAACTCATGTGCATGCTCAAAAAGACTTCAAATTCAAATTTCCTTAACTAATTAACTCAACTGAATTAATTAATTAATATTTCCAACTGCTATTAAGACCAAAATTAATTTTACTTCCTACAAATAGACTAGGGACTGTTATAAATAGGAAGGGACCCAGAAATGCTATTTTTAGAACTTTCTATTTTTAGAAGTTTCACCTCTCACCCAATGTGGCCAATGACCTCACTGGCCAAACTACTATT
>APFE030663110.1:0-19238 GCA_000404065.3 Pinus taeda
AAAATTAAAAAAAAACTACACACCTTTTTTCACTTTGTAGGAGCTTGATATTGAATCTGATGTATCTCTGTAATTTCGAATCATCCAGTTCTAAAATTTCAACTTGTAGTATCCCTCTGTGTTCTCTTTCCAATGCAACTAGTCTGATCCAAATTTTATTTTCCAAGGAAGAGTTATGCACAATCTCCCAAGATGCTCTGATTATAGACCTTTCCATAAGAGAGAACTTGTATGAAGTGCCACGTGTCACTGTTTCAACCTTTGGATCTGAAAAATATATACAAGAAACTACAGACCATCCTCTTTCCATACCTTCTTACAACATTTCAATCCGATTCTCAGAGAGAAAGTTATGACTATTTTCCCCAAGTCACCTGTTTGGAATGTAATTTAGGAGTCTACAAAATGACCAACTTCCTCAAATCATATCTCCGCAAATATAGCGTGAAAGGCTCTGAAATTTGGACCTAAGGTTCAGTGCGATTTTGTCTCAGATGGGTTTTTCTTTTTGTTTCTGAAACATCACAGAAAAAAATTATAGCGAAAATTCCACGATGACCTATTTGGAGCAGTGAAACCCTAGAATGCAAAGCTTTGATACCAAATGTTATCGAACCAACGCACAAAAGAAAGAAAAGATAGATCAACTCCTTAGAATTCAGCCTCTTCGAGGGAGAAACCTCCTTTACATTACATAAATGAACAATTCTTCAATGATTCAAATTACAAAACCTCCTTTCTATATATAAGAGACTAAGGGGTGACAATATAACCAAGTCGACCTAACCATAATAATATAAAGGCACAAAAATAACAATAGAGGGATTCTATGGGGCACAATTATAACAATATGGGTACAATAGGGGCACAAGAATATTAATAAAGGATACAATTACAATATTAATGGGGGCATCACTAGTATTATAGGGACCTAATAGATTCAATAATTCCTACTACCAACATCTTATCCAATTCTTCGCAGACATCCACTTTGTATTTTGGATTCAATCGATAGGGTCGCTACTTCACTAGCTTCACATCTAGCTTCAAAGTTATCTTCATCATCCCTAGGTCTCCTAGAATCCCCTTCAGCTCCGTCCTTTTTGTAGGGAATAAATAGCGGTATTCTCGGAGCAGCTCGACAACCTTTTCCACTGTGGCATCATCCTAGTAGTCCCCAAGCATAACATACTTCGGCTCCTCCTCTGTTTTGATATTCACTTGCTTTATTTTCAGCGGCGCTGTGATATCTAGATCTTCTATCTCAGGGCTACGCACCTCATGAATCTCTTCGGATTCCCGTATTTTGATGTTATGCAGGTCATCCTCATCATCTTCTACTCGTACATTGTAACATGCTAAGGCCTGGCTCAACTGTCACGACCAGGCTGATGGCACGACTTCTTCTGGCTCTGGTGGTGTTTTGAATATGGTGGCCCTTACTAGTTGTAATGCGTCGTCTACAGTATCCATCCATTGGTCTTCAAAGAGAAATGTCGACAAAAAACCTTCGTGCAGAATATTCCACTCACCAGTGCCATGCCGGAGCTCTGTTTCCATATACCAGTTCCTTGGAATGACATCCAAGGTATGATAAAATAAGTGCACCCATTCTGGTTGAGGCTCTGTACCTTAAGCTTTGGTCCATTTGCTCAGATGTATGCATGAATTCTCCCATCCATCATATTTCTCTGTTATTCGCAGCTTGGGCTTCCCAAATCTTATCTGCATCATGCACCTGTAGCTTCCCCAATCTTGGAAGGTTCCTTCATGGGTATCCCACCATCACGCCGGTGTTGTGCGCAATGCCCATTTGAGTGCATCGAATCATTGGGTACCGCACTTTCGAATTTAACCAGGAAATCCTCTACTATTGTCAGCCTATCATACATTGACAGTTCACGGTTTTGAAATTTAACGCAATACAGGGATTTTGTTATCATATTATAGTGCAACGTGGTAGCCTCGCTCACCCTATTGTTCGATCGCTCGTCTTCCTCATCTGAATCACTAGCATAGCCCTACGAGAATCTCCACTCCTCCTGTGCAGCAATTTTGTAGACACTATCCAATACATCACCCCTCTCTTCTCTACACACTGGTTCTGTGTAGCGCGATCCGTCTGTTGGATCCAGCAGAACAATGACCTAGAGTGACTTCTTCTCGAATATCATCTTCCTCTATTTGAGGTTAATAACCCCATTCGTATCAATGGCCCAGTCTATCCTTAGCAACGCAGGGTACGGACTAGTTTCATCCATGATTTCAATAACTTCGAAATCCGTCAAGGTACTTATGCCATCAATATCTACTGTAATGCCTTGCAGTTGTCCCATAGGAAAGATCTTCTATTGGTTGGCCATCTACAATTGGATAGGAGACCATTGTAGTGTAGGCTTACCCATGTGCTCCCAAGTCTATTTAGGCAATACATTTACATCAGAACCCAGGTCTAGAATGACCTAATCCATCTCGTAGTCACCAATCTACGCCATTAGCTGCATTTCCTAACTTGTCCGCGATGTGTGTCTTCCTATTTTCTGAACTGTGCGAGGTTCACCCCAACCTACACATCTATTAATTACTTCCTGTAACCCTCTAACTACCTAGTTGTTGCTAAGCAGTTTTATGCACGTCTCTAAGAAGGTAGTCATCATCGAGGGATCCCTAGTTGGCTTAGGTGGATCCCTACTACCTCGAGTAGAGACGCTTGTGAAGCTTTCCTTAGCTTCCATCTTAGTCTTCCTGTTGACTTCTCTTGTGGCTGCACCACATCACAATATAAAGTTGACCATGGGTTCTTCGTCCCATGGTTCAGATCTCATCATTTGCATGGTTTGCACTATTGTAGGAGGTGCTGCCTTCTTTTCGTGGATTTGTGCTATCAGCATGGGGAAATCTAGCAGCTCATGATCGAATTGCTCATAATCAGGACACGATACTTGGGTTGGATTGATACAATCCCACGCGTAATGTCCAGGTCCTCCACAGTTGTAACAGATTAGCTACCTGCGACCCCTTCTTGGTCCCATTCCACCTCGTCCTCGACCACGTCCTGGGAATCCACCACGCACAAACACTGCGGCTGGATCTTGAACTCACACCTCACTCTGCATTCTGTAGGCCAGTGTCTGGTCCATCAACATTCGATAGCGATGACAATCTCTTTCTTTGTGACCCACCGATCTACAAAAGTTGCAAAAGAGTTGCTGGGGGGTTTGGTTGTATTTTGGCAATAGATGATAGTTACCCGTGTTATGCTTTCCTCCTACTTGACAGATTACGCACCAGAGCGGGGTGATTGTGCTCAACCCTATCTGTGCCTTTGGTCGCAATGGTGTTGGTCCCCTTATGACCACAAGATTCACCAAGACCAGACAGTGATATTTATCGTGTCCCTGGCCCTTGCACTTTATACACCATACTTGCTCTCAGACTTCGGAACGTGACATCTGATATTGCTTTAAGTTCTGTATCTCCAAACAAAAATTTTGGACCTGCGCTTGGATTTGCTGAACTCCCAACCCTAAGTCCTATACCGAGGTTTCGTACAGCTGCATTGCTGCATCTAGTGCTTCCACTTGGGTTGAGATCTTCTATTGTGACAAAGATGACTTCAGATATGGCGTTAATGATGCAACGAACGAAGCGTAGTGCTATGCATCAGTCAGGGTCATGTTGGCCTCATGAATGTTGCTTTTCAATCTCTGATCTAGATCCCATGGGGTCTCGCCAAACATCATCGTGATCTCTTTGAATCCTACAACTGACTGTGCTTTTATCTTTGGCCGGCTAAACTCCTTTTTCAATTCAGTATGGATGTCTACTATCCCTGCTGTTGGGTTAATGCTGGAATACGTCATGTACCATGTTAGTACTTGGTCCTGCAGTGCGCTGGCTAAGATGGCTTTCTTGATGTTATCATCCATGACTTATTGCGCATTCCATACTGATGTTAGTACAAACCAAAATTGTTCTGGGTCTTCGCCTCCAGATCCCTTAAATACTGGTAATTGAATTGTGTTCACCATCGTTACCCTTGATCTATTATCGTCCCTGATCCTCTTGAATTTTCAACGTTCTTTCTCTATAAGGTCCCCACATGCCACACCTAAACACCCCTTAGGCAGATCCTAGTCTCTGAAATGGAACCATTTGTTGGATTATATGGGCCTCACTCAGGTTTGGAAGAGTTATTTAGCCAAACAAATCCTGCAGCTACTGGCCCTTTCGGCAACAGTGTGCGAAGCATGGACTAAGGTCTCACCCGAGGTAGCAAGGGAGGGTGATGGAACTAGGTTTCATAACTCTAGGGATGTCTTAGTGTGGTCTGGGAGGTTCACGCACTGGTTTACAGCTTCGCGTTGTTCGGTACTCGCACCGATCCAAAGTGATTATATTTTTCTTATTACTATGTTGTTCTACTTTTATGATTCAGAGCTATTCAAAAGGGTCTTTAAGCAAACATTTAACCAACACAATTTATTCACACACAAAATTAACTGAAATTTGCATATACTTATCACATTTGTATTAACCAGATATAGAAAGGTAAACCATAAAGACAGATGAGCAATAACACAGAATTTCCAGAAGCAAACTTATCTTTATTATTATTCTCCACCAATACATCCAGATCTACCCTACGCACTCAATTGCAGGGGTCCATGCACACAGCTACAGACTTTCTAGGCCTCTACGCACACAACTGCAGAGCCTCTGCCTACTACCCAACCCTCGACTCGGACTTACAGACGTTTTCAGAATCTTCTTCAAGAACCCATTACATTTCATTCTTCAAAAGAACTAATTTTCCCTCATAGAGTCACACTCTATTTATACCCTTCCCTGGCCCACAATCCTTGCACAGGCCGACTCTATTTATCTTTCTTTACATTATTTTCGGGCGGACTACTCTTTGACTCAATCTATTATACTTCGTACTCTACATACTTCGGAGTTTTTACAATATTTTAATCCTACTTCTTGGGCTTTCTGCCCCAAAACTGTTACGTGGGACCTCCACTACCCAACAAGGGAAAGCTTCCTCCTTTCATGGGGAATTCTTCCTAATAATTTTGTACAAGTACCAACTCGAATTTTTCTCTAGGGGTTGATTTTTCTTAGTCTTCTTGTGGAGAGAACTCGTATTTTTGCAGCTCCACTTTCATTTCTTGTAGGGATGTAATTGTATTGATGGAAATAATGAATATTGGTGCCATGTTCAACTTCTAAATATTGGTCTCTTTCATAGGAATCTAATTTTCCTTGGGCTTGGCCATCCAAGGAGCCTTAGAGCCCTTTTGTATCATTTACTTTTCTTCTTTTCACTTCTTATTCACATGCATATCTTGTTCTTGTTTTTCCTATTTATGTATTTAGTATTGATGATTTATCGTTGTAGGATTGAGTTAAATGGTTGAAGTAAGTTATTTTTCTGGAACACAAGTATTATTTAATCCTTGTAATAACTTTGCAAGGTCATATTAATCATTTAGCTGCTTGGATTAGTTTTCTTATTCCCAAATCTAAATTTCTGGAAGTCCCTTGTGGCAAATAGTAGTAAATTTATGCTATTTTTTAGAACATTCTAATGAGATTCAATCGAGTTGATTCCACTTGCATTAGATAAAAAAAAACATTCCAGTTAATAAATTTTTTTACTCCATTTCATTTTCACTTGATTAGGCTAGGAATTTTATAGATTAACTAGCTCACTAGTTCTCGAATTTCTAGATTTTAGACTAGTAATTTTCTGCTATTTTTTAGCATGCGTTAACAGGGGTATTTTTGAGTGGTTCCACTTGGAATGGAGACCTAAGACATCCTAGTCAATAAAAAAATTTTCCAATCCAATTTGGATTTGATTTGATTTTTTATTTAGTGTATTATATCTTCCTATAGAAAATTTGTAACTTCCTATAGCAACACCTATAACTTCTTGTAGCGCTCTTCCAACATGTATATACTTTCCCATTTTTTCTCACAAAGCTTGTTTTTTATCCCTTAGGGCTGAATGATAACTCCTAGGATCTAAATAAATGATTAGGGAAGACTAAAGACCACTTAGGAATTGCTTTTTATCCTTGCAAAACATCTCAACAAGTTGGGTTAATGGACAGGTTTATGGAATGGATAATACAATGATGATTTTCTTGATTGCCACATCCAATGAACTTTGTCAATGAATCTAAACTCTTTGAAATGTAATTATTGATATTTCCTTCATGATCTTTGCTTTATGCAATTAGAATAGGTTTTCTTTTCTTGTATTTTCTTTCCTACAATAGGTTGAGGTTTCCATTTCAAGCATTTCCATTTCTACAATTAGTTTAGGATGTGATTATATTCACTCCATTATATCATGGCGGTGAAGGAAAGACACATTGTATGTTGCACATATAGTTTCGATACCTCTTAATTTTGTGCAAATCCAGGCTTGATAATTAAAGTTGGTAGTCTTGGGAGTTGCAACACTCTTGTTGCAATATAGAGGCTCATTACTCTTATGGAAAACAATTAAGTATGCTTTCATGTAGAAGTAGTTCCCTAAGAACTTGGAGGACAAAGAAGTATTTATTAACATTAAGGTCCAGGTACATTAGATTGCATGTAGGTTCCCGATGATTCTTTGTGTGAAGGCCATCGAATGGATCTTGTCACATACGGATAATACAAATTGGGTCTTATGTAATGAAAGCAGCTATAAGATTTCCACCTACTATGGACATGCCATGCACTCCTATTATAAGATGTTAAATTCGAGGGAACCTATGCAAACACTCAATTCTATGAAACATGGGAAACTCTCAACACTAAGGAGATCATCAAGTCCTAGTGCCAAGATCCTGCCAGATTCCATCATAGACCAAGTGCAGTATACCCAAAAAAAACTCTGGGAAAGGTCTACAAGTACCTCATGTCTATTTGTTATAGGCAAGGAGGTAGTGGAAATTGTGAAGCTGACAATTCCTATCCCTGCAGATTCATAGTGCTTCATAAATAAATATGTTGCAGTCTCTATTGGGCCTCCAAATTACACATAAATTAAAGCCCATCTGACCATACTTCAACACATTAAACCTCTATGTTTGCATTATATAATGTATTTTTAACTTTAATATGTTCATTAGGAAGGTTTATGGATAATCACATATTTGTGCCTAATATTATTTATTTATGTGGAATATTGTGAGAATATTGGGCGGATTATGAAGATTTGGAGGAGGAGGTAATTTAGGGACTTGCTCCCTACTACAGGAGGATCAATACTGAATGATAAATCAGTTAAATATCATGAAATCATGCACAAATCCTGGAGCTCCAATGATTGAGAAAATCTAGGAATGCATTCCCTGTCATTTAATGTTGATTCCTAGTGTTGGGAACCAGGTCCATTATTTGAGGGATTTTGGAGGGGAAAGATTCCTTCATTAATGGGGAATGCTTCCTAATCATTTTGTATAAATACCAAGTCAAATTTACCTCTAACGGTTGATTTTTCTTAGTCTTCTTGTGGAGAGAACTCATATTTTTGCAGCTCCACTTTCATTTCTTGTAGGGATGTAAATGTATTGACAAAAATAATGAATATTGGTGCCATGTTTAGCTTCTAAATCTTGGTATCCTTCATAGGACTCTAATTTTCCTTGGTTTTGGCCATCCCAGGAGCCTCAAAGCCCTTTTGTATCATTTACTTTTCTTTTTTTTACTTCTTATTCACATGCATCTCTTGTTCTTGCTTGTTCTATTTCTGCATTTAGTATTGATGATTTCTTGTTGTTGGATTGAGTTAAATGGTTTACGTAAGTTATTTGTAGGATAATAAGCATTATTTCACCCTTGGAACATATTTGGAAGGTCATAGTAATCATTTAGCTACTTGGATTAGTTTTCTTATTCCCAAATCTAAATTTATGGAAGTCCACTATGGTAAATAGTAGTAAATTTCTGCTATTTTTTAGAACATGCTAATAATATTCAATCGAGCTTATTGCACTTTCATTAGATCAAAAACAAATTCTAGTTAATAACAAAATTTAGCCCATTTCATTTTCACTTAATTAGGTTAGGCATTTGATAGATTAACTAACTCACTAGTTCTCGAAATTCTAGATTTTAGACAAGTAATTTTCCGCTATTTTTTAGCATGTGTTAACAGAGGTATTTTTGAGTGATTCCACTTGGAATGTAGACCTAAGACATCCTAGTCAATAAAAAAAAAAAAAAAAAATATTCCCATCCAATTTTTATTTTATTTTCTTTGTCATTCGGTGAATTATATCTTCCTGTAGAAAATCTATAACTTCCTGTAGCAACACCTGTAACTTCCTGTCACACTCTTCCAACATGTATATACTTGCCAATATTTGTTCAAAAAGCTTAGTTTTTGTCTCGTAGGGTTGAATCATAAATCTTAGGCTACAAATAAATGATCAGGGAAGACTAAAGACCACTTAGGACTTTCTTTTTACCCGTGTAAAACATCTCAACAATTTGGGTTAATGGACAAATTTATGGAATGGATAATACAATGATGATTTTCTTGATTTCCACATCCAATGAACTCTGTCAATGGATATACACTCTTTGAAATGTAATTATTGATATATCGTCCATGATATTTTCTTTATTCAATTAGAATAGGTTTTATTTCCTTGTATTTTCTTTCCTGCAATAGGTTAAGGTTTCCATTTCGAGCATTTTCATTTCTGCAACATCATGGAAGTGAAATAAGGACATGTTGTATGTTTCACATATAGTGCCGATACCTCTTAAGTTTGTACAAACCCTGGGCTGATAATTTAAGTCAGTAGCCTTGGGAGTTGCAACATTATTGTTGCAATACTGAGACTCGTCACTCTTTGGTGTCGTTGCTGGGGAGGTGTAAAAGTATGCATTGTTTTCTTCCCTAGTTGATTCATTTCTTTTTACTTTCTGCAAAAAAAAAAATATTTGCATTAGGCATATTTCATTTCAAAAATAGAAAAGTGCATTGCATTAGTATTTTCATTCAATCATAAAAAAAAAACTTCAACACCAAACTCCCCCCCATTTGATCACGTGGTGTAGTAAGAGCCACATCACCATCCATTTTTGTAGGTAGAAGAAGAAGAAGTGTCAAAGAAGATAAAGTAAATGGGTGGAGATGATGAAGAACATCCCCTTGGATTTCCCATTCAATATATTGATATCAGTGCTAATATGAATAACATCCCTTCATCTTATCTTTCCAAGAGGTCAGAGGATCCAAAAACCTTTCTCTTTGAATTTGAAATCCTCTGTAGATCTTATGGTTACTTACTAAACACTCAAAAGTTTAGATTGTTTCCAGCAACATTGAATGATAGAGCTCTTAAATGGTTCATGAGTTTAGGGACTAACTCAATAAGATCATGGAATGATATGAAAAAGATATTTCTAGAAAAATATAAAGATCATGAGCTTAAAGAAGAAATATTTAGAATGAATAAAAAAAATATGAGAGCCTTGAGGAACTAATAGAGAGATTCATGTTGAGAGGAAAAAACAACATCATTTAGTATCTGACACACTAAAAACCCTGTTACTTATAACAATAAGCGATGAGTAGACTGATCTCCTTGATCTCATGAGTAGAGGTGATGTATACCAATTATCATTTGAAGAAATTTGTGAAACATGAAAACACATATCAAGAGGAAGGGATAGAGTAAGTAAATAAGCATCAAGATCGATAAGTCAAGCTAAACTTAGAAATTTGTTTGATAACATTAAAAAAAAATTATTAGAAATCTAAGCAAACAAGTTGAAATTTTAAGAATGCAAGATGATGAAAAAGAAGATGTTGATATCTATGTTGTCCATACATAATCACATGATGCTAAATATTGCCCATCATTGCCAATGTTGAAGAATTTTACCAAGAGGACAATGGAGTAAGTCAATCACCAAAGCAATTATGTTATGTAACTCCAAGAGGACCATGTCAACCTAGTCAACCTGGTATTATGCAAGAGCATAATTCACAATTTCAATCTTATGCACATCCATCTCAAAGTAATCGAAACACACCCTTTCCTTGGAAAGCTTGGCCATCTCAACCCCAAAGCCAAGCTTGGGAACAAGGTTGGCAAGGAACTTATGAGATAAATCCACAATATCATTAATATTTTCCTCAATATCCTCCATAACCAACTCCATGTTATCCCTATTATCCACCTCTACCACAACCACAACCCCAACCACATCCATCTCAAACATCTACTCCCACTCAACTACCTATACCACCATTTCCAACCGCACACAAGGAAGTAGCTCATCCCACTTACAATGTTGAGGTACAACACTTCCTAACATCTCCTCTTGATCTCAATGGTATTCATCTTAGCTCAAGAAGAGCATTGCAAAAAATACATTCTCTTAATTCCATTGAAGGACAAGAAGCAGAAAAAGAAGATTCAAATGAGAAGACCAAAGAATCATGGGCTTGACTTGATGAAGAGCATACATTAGAATCAGAGATTGAGAAATTTCTCTCATGTTCACCATTAGATCCTTTATGTATTCAAGAGAATAATCAACAAAAAGAAGAAGATATGAATTTCATGGAAGAAGAATACATCCAAGATTATCCAAATCAGCAAGTGGACCACGAGCATCAAAACTATATTGAAATAGGGTTCCAAACAATCAATAATTTGCAGCCATACATCCTTCTTCAACAATGTTTGATATCATATCAATCAAAATATTTGGTATCTATAGTTCAGGTTCATGTAAAAGCATATATTTCAAGCCTAAACATTAGTTTATCTGTCATATTGATGTTCACTGGGCGTCAATGGAAGTATTCCTACACTTGAAAATGATTTTCTTTTTTAAAGTAGAGTAGGATAGGAAAGGAAATGAAAAATGAAAAATGAGAGAAAACATAAAATCTCAGGTGAAAACCTCCTGTGAGGTGCCTGAGATTGGCTCATTGTTTGAAAACCTCCATGAGGCGGTCCATGGGTTGAAAAAAATGAAAAAAGAGAAAAAATAGAAAAATCCTAGGTGAAAACCTCCTTTGAAGTGCCTAGTTAGACATACCGGTTGAAAATATCACTGAGGCAGCTAGTAGGCCTAGAAGAAAAAAAAATAAAAAATAAAAAAAACTTTTCTCTGTGTATCTCTCTTTCATGAATACAGGTGCTCTCTAACCTATGCAAGCAACAAAAACATGTTAGCTACCCAAAAGAGAAGTTGATCACAAGCCTAGTCAAAGAAATTCAAATTTGGACTTTCTCCTCCTTTTCTCAGATCCTACAATAAGACCAAGGCCATGCCAATCCATCACCCTCATCTATTTCCACCATCCACCCATCATTCCCAAGTTTTTCCCATTCATTTTCCTTACTATCCTAAAATGCTACAGGAAGGCTTTGATTTGCTATAGGAAGCCAAAATACATAGAGAAAAACAATTTTTTTTGTCATATCTTGAAAACCATGCATCCATTTGCTAACATGTTTTAGGGGTAGATGCAAATGGATGATGGTAACATACTCAAGCAATTTCATCAAATTCCAGTGCACAATTTTTGAGAAATTAACCTCCATCACATACAACCATTTTTAATTTTTCTCAAGCTTCGCGCATCCATTTACAAATATTGTTTTATGGGAAGGTGCATAAGGATGATGTCAACATGCTCAGAAAGTTTTAGGTCAATCTAGTCTACCATTTGAGAAATATGCATAAAACAAGATTGCTATACGAAGATTGTAATTGCTACAGGAAGATCTTGTAGCACTACAGGATGCCCAAGAAGAAGCTACAAGAGGAAATATTATTGGAGAAAGGGGTCCAAAGGTCATTTATTCTCTAGGGAAGGTTGAGAGAGGTCCCCTAGCACCACTTTCATCACTCATCCACTCCACCAGCAACAGATTAGGCACTAGAAAGAAACTTGTTCACAACAACCTTATCAGTCAAAGAATCATCAAACTATGAAAACCTGTGAAGAAGCAAACAAAGGAAATTATCACCTCTAGATAAGCATGGATCTATTAGAAAACCAACAGTAATATGCATGCCTCTCCAACAACCATCAAGTAGGTAGAGGTATGCAATATTCTTCACCTCTTCTCTTGAGCGTATTATAGCTAGAAATTTTTTGTTAATGCATGAGATATGATGTTTTATAAGCTAAGGATGAACCAAAATCCTCACCTTCCCTCAGAAACCCTAATCACAATTAAGCAATTGACATGTCAACAAAAGGAAGAATTAGGGGGAAATAAGGAGCAGATTGAAGTAATAACCTCCCTCCAAGCGAAGGGGAAGCAACCCAAGCGTCATAGAGAAAGCTAGACAATCGGGGAGCCAAGATTGACTAGTTGTAAGAGGATTTTGCACTACTACAAGAGAAAATAGAGACGCTACAGGAGAAATATGGCTGCTACAGAAAAGACAGATTGTGTGGTACAAGAAAAAAAAAGATGCTACAAGAAGGCAAAAGTTGCTTCAAAAGATCCCGATTTTGAAGAATTTCACTCCCAAACCCTAGGATTCGAAGGAAAACACACAAATAAAGGGTAAATAAATATTTCTCATTACCATATGCGAACAAGAAGCTTGCAAAATTTTCATTTTTTTCAATAGTACAACCTATGGGAAACTTTTGATAAAATTTTACAAAATAAAAAAATGGAATATGGATGCTTCCTTTGAATTAATCTTGATAAGAAAGGGAATTTCAATTATTTTTTTGTAAGCATGGACTTATCCTTCCTCCAGGAAAGTTGTTCTTTTTGCCTGTGCCATAAATTTTTCATTACATAGGAATATCTAAAACTTTTAGCAGAAATAGGCAATTGCCTTGCCAACTTTGGAAAGTTGTATTGAAGGCTATGGGGGGTGTATCCAACCATAGAAATACCACAACCAAGAAGAAGGAGAAGAAGAAGTTAATGAAGAAGTAGAAGAATAAGGAGAAGAGGGAAATTAGTTAAAATAAAAACTCAAAGAGGAAGAAGGAAGAAAGGAACAAATTGTGCTAAAAACCAAAATAACATTGCCTAAGAGAGGCCTAATTAAAACAAAGAAATCCAAATCCCATTAGACAAACATCTAGGCCACAAAAGACAAGAATAAGACAACAAAAGGCAAGAGGGCATTCACTATCAAAATAGAACTCAAACCACAGTGATGAAAAGAGACTTTCCAAGAGGCCTCTAATATCTTTCTAGCTTTTTTCTAAGGCCTAGAAGATCTTATAGAAAGGTAAGAGGAAAAATTAAGAATGAGGCACAATTTTGGTAAGGATTTAATATATTTTTTTATGTGCTACATAATTCTATAGGTCTGCTACAAGATGCTCTATGTTGCTACATGATCTCATCTAAGGGCGTTTTGAGGGTTGAAGAGGTGTCCAAATGGTGGAAAAAGGTAGCAGGATATTGGAAAAGGATGTGGAAAACTTTTCCAAACCCAAAAATCTTCAAGAACCCATATTGCATAAAGGGAAAAAGGTAAGAATGTATAAGAGAGAGGCCACATGATCCATGAATGAGGCACAATGAAGTCACTAAGTTTCTCAAAGGATGAGAAACACTTTTAGCAGGGGGTATGATGGGCCTTCAAATTAGACATAAATTAAGGCCCATATGACCATACTTCGGTACATTAAACCTCTCTTTTTGCATTAGATAATGTATTTTAACTTTAATATGTTCATTAGGATGGTTTATGGATAATTGCATATTTGTGCATAATATTATTTATGTTTGCGGAATATTGTGAGAATATTGGGTAGATTATGAAGATTTGGAGGAGGATATCATTTAGGGACTTGCTCTCTACTATAGGAGGAATTATGAATAACAAATAAACAAGATATCATGAAATCATGCACAAATTCTGGAGCTTCAATGATTGAGAAAATCTAGGAATCTGTTCCCTATCATTTAATGCAGATTCCTAGTGTTGGGAACGAGATCCACTATTTGAGGGATTTTAGAGAGGAAAGCTTAATTCTTTAATGGGGAGTGCTTCCTAATAATTTTGTATAAGTACCAAGTCAAATTTTCCTCTAGGGGTGTATTTGTCTTAGTCTTCTTGTGGAGAGAACTCATATTTTTGCAGCTCCACTTTCATTTCTTGCAGGGATGTATTTGTATTGATGGAAATACTGAAGATTGGTGCTATGTTCAACTTCTAAATATTGGTCTCCTTCATAGGAATATGATTTTTGTTTTTCTTGGTCATTCGAGGAGCCTCAAAGCCCTTTTGTATTATTTACTTTTCTTCTTTTCACTTCTTATTCACATGCATTTCTTGTTCTTGTTTTTCTTATTTATGTATTTAGTATTGATGATTTTTTGTTGTAGGATTGAGTTAAATGGCCGAAGTAAGTTATTTTGCAGGAACACAAGCATTATTTAATCCTTGGAACAACTTTGGAAGGTCATAGCAATCATTTAGCTACTTGGATTAGTTTTCTTATTCCCGAATCTAAATTTCTGGAAGTCCCTTGTGGCAAATAGTAGTAAATTTCTGCTATTTTTTAGAACATGCTAATGAGATTCAATCGAGTTGATTCTACTTGCATTAGATAAAAAAAACACTCCAGTTAATAAAAAAAATTACCCCATTTCATTTTCGCTTGATTAGGTTAGGAATTTTATATATTAACTAGCTCACTAGTTCTCGAATTTCTACATTTTAGACTAGTAATTTTTTGCTATTTTTTAGCATGCATTAATAGGGCTATTTTTTAGTGATTCCACTTGGAATGGAGACCTAAGACACCCTAGTCAATAAAAAAAATTGTCCCATCCAATTTGGATTTGATTTTATTTTTCATTCAGTGAATTATATGTTCCTGTAGAAAATTTGTAACTTCCTATAGCAACACTTGTAACTTCTTGTAGCACTCTTCCAACATGTATATACTTGCCCAGATTTTCTCAAAAAGCTTGGATTTTGTCCCTTAGGGTTGAACGATAACTCCTAGGCTCTAAATCAATGATTAGGGAAGACTAAAGACCACTTGGGACTTGCTTTTTATCCTTGCAAAACATCTCGACAAGTTGGTTAATGGACAGATTTATGGAATGGATAATACAATGATGATTTTCTTGATTTCCACATCCAATGAACTCTGTCAATGGATCTATAATATTTGAAATTTAATTATTGATATTTCGTTCATGATCTTTGTGTTATGCAATTAGAATAGGTTTTTTTTCCTTGTATTTTTTTTCCTGCAATAGGTTAAAGTTTCCATTTTGAGCATTTCCATTTCTACAATTAGTTTAGGATTTGATTATATTCACTCCATTATATCATGGCAATGAAGGAAAGACACATTGTATTCTTCACATATAGTGTCGATACCTCTTAATTTTGTGTGAACCCAGGGTTGATAATTAAAGTTGGTAGTCTTGGGAGTTGCAACATTCTTGTTGCAATATTGAGGCTCATTAGTCTTATGGAAAACAATTAATGTTAATTTATGGTATGTTCTATGCTTAGAGAAATTTACTTCTCTTTCTTATTATTATTCACAGATTAACAATCACATGTGCATAAGTAAAGTGCAGATAGAACATTAAACAATCAACATAAAATGAGCCAAGATAAGAGACACAAGATGTGGCGGCTATCCAGGGACAAACCCCACAATGTGGGCAAACCCTTTGATCAAATCTTCTTTTATCTTCAATAATTCAATAGAGAGAAATAGTACAATAAATATGTTTATATCAGTAGTAGCAAACCCTAGATCAGCAGCATCAGCATTAGCAGCTTCATCATCAAAACTAGGGTAGTCGATATCTCGCAAATTGACTGTCAGATTGGCATGATTTCACCACCAAAAAATGTGGCCTTAAGAGGAGGTCCAGATGGACCTACAACATAGTTCCGAGGAGGGAGTCTTTAGATCAACGTTGGTCAAACTTTGTTTCTACATTTACAGCACTAAATTCTGCGTCCTTCTTTCCACCTATGTGAGAGAGAGTCACCTACTGTGCAGGAGAGAATAGACTCTTTTCTGCACTAGAGAGAGAGAGATGTGATGAGTTGAGTGAGTCCATAAAGGAAAAGTCCTCCTGTATTTATACACATCTAATGATAATTGAATAGGTGCGACTGTTGGGCTTCTAAGCCTACATGAGTTGTTGGTAGGCTTGATAATAATTCCATAATCAAAATAAATTCATATCTCCATAAATACTTATCAGAATCGGATGATATTTAGATCAATCCTACACCTCTCGATGAGAGGAGTCTAATAAAAATATTATCAGCCATGAATAAGATGACCCACATGGAGTTTGGCCCTAGTTTCCAATTTTAACACTCCCTCTCAACTAGGGAGAACTCCATCTGTAATCTGTCTATCGGTCACTACTATTCATCCATCAAATGCACTGCCCTGTACAGCTTGACCCTTGCCCTGCTCTGCTCTATTCTGCCTATTCTACTTTGTCTTGTTCTACCCTATACTGATTTGTACTATTCTACTATGTTCTTCTCTGCTCTGCTTTGTTCTGTTCTGCTCTGATTTTGTTCGAATGATGAAGAAGAAGAAATGATCGAGGATGCATCATACTGACTCAAAGTCAGTCTTAGAGTATGTACCACTCATCCCAGACCAGTCTCAACCAACCCGAAGTCAACATCATAGTGAGTACAACTCCTACCACTGGTCCTAGGCTAGTATCATCCTCCACTAACTTGAAGTCAATCTTAGAGTGCATACCACTGGTCCCTGACCAGTCTCAACTGACCCGAAGTTAGTGTCATAGTAGGTACCACTCCTACCATTGGTCCCATACTAGTCCTTTACTGACTCGAAGTCAGTCTTAGAGTATGTACCATTGGTCTTAGACCAGTATCAACTGACCCGAAGTCAACATCATAGTGGGTACAAGTCCTACCACTGGTCCTAGACCAATATCATTGATCCTAGATCAATGAAGGTCATCCTAGCGTAGGGAGTATGGTAGATACAACTATGCATCCATCAATATTACTATGGTCCCTAACTTCATTTCCCTACTCATTGATCAAATGAGAGGTACTTCCCATGAGTCCCAGACTGCATGGGTAGGATGCCTTGATAGGAGAACTTAATCAATCTCGTCCTCACAGGAGAACTAATCATCCTGCTACACAATCTCTGTGGAGAACACATCATCTAGGCCTCACAAGAGAACTAATCATCCTGGTACATAATTGTCATGGAGAACACATCATCCAGACCTCACAGGAGAACTAATCATCCTGCTACATAATCGTCATGGAGAACACATCATCTAGACCTCACAAGAGAACTAATCATCCTACTACATAATCGTCATGGGGTGTACATGTACACCATTGGGGGATAGTGAATTGCCCTGTGGTCATATTTCACTTCAAGAAGTACCCCGCACCCACCCCAAGCTCCCAGAGCTCAATGCATCATACAATACCCTCATCTGAGGGTCTTTAAGCAACACTAAGTTGTTCTCAAAAATTCAGGAATTTGACTTTCCCTAGGGGCTTCATCAGAATGTCGGTGACCTGTTCATCTGTATCGATATGTTGGAGATTGATAGCTCCCCGCTGCACCATATCTCGAATATAGTGGTACCTGATATCGATATGCTTGGAGCGATAATGAAATACAGATTCTATGACAAACGAATTCCACTCTAGTTGTCACATAGGATCATGATGGTATCTAGTGTAAATCCAAACATCTCACTGAAGAGCTTATGCAACCAGATTGCCTCATAGGAGGCCATGCTAGTAGCAATATACTCTGCCTCGGTGATGCTCAAAGCCATTGACTTCTGCTTCCTACTCATCCAGGATATCGTAGTATATCCCAAGGTGAAACAACACCTGGAAGTGCCCTTATGGTCCACCAAATTGCCTACTGTCATGTGGAAAGAGTTATGTTTGCGGACAAACCTAACCTCCCTAAGAGTCTAAGACTCTCTAGTGACAAACAAACCAAACAAGAACAATCCTTCTCTAAACACACGTTATTCTATGAGAGATCAAGTGTTTTCCGATCTTACCTTAGGTCCAACGCTTGTTGTAGAAGTCCAGCCTTGCTGATCCAGATGAGCTCCTCCTTCACTTTAAGACCTGCATACACTAACAAAGCAAACGATTACATAACACCTGAAAATTTCATAAAACAAAGCATATTCATCACATAGACCAAGGAGTACATGAAATAATTCATTAACAACAAATCATTGAGAAGAATGGACTTATTTGTATAAAGAAACAAAAAAGGAACCATTACAACCTGAGCCTTGGTGTTGTGCAAGCTCCTCCCAGGGTCCAACAAGAGATTTCCTCTACTTTGACAAGCTCACCCACTCCCAATATGGCAACAAGGAAGGATAGTGATCTCTCCTCACAAGTCAACAATGGACGTCCTAATTCCAGCAGCGTTTACCTTTTAGAATGTTCAGCTTTCAACCTCCCCTCCTCTGGCCCAATGCCTGTATTTATAGTATTCTAGAGGAGGTTATTCAGTTCCAACATCAATGGGATACTCCCTCTTTTGGATGGGGTAGCTCCTCTCTTGATGGGATAAGCTCCTCTATCATAGGGTTGCATGAACCATCTGGAGGCGCTCAATACACGTCAAAAACTCTTCTAGAAGGCTCTAGAAGTGACCACAAGTAACTTTTTAAAGATGAAACTCGCGCCTTTTGACCTTTACAGGGGTACGCACCCATCCTTTGGATTACAGAGCGTACAAGTACGCAGGTACAGTGTGTTTGGAGTGCGTACACGCAGGCAAGGTAGAGAGAACCTGCGTACCAGAGATAAACATGATTTTTAATGACTTTCTCTCTTTTTTGAAGTTTGACATGAAGAGAAGAGGTATAAGGCTTGACAAGGAGGACAATATGACTATTGATGGAGCCATATTAACTGCAGATAGTCATGGTGACAAAATTCAGTGTAACAGATTGCCCCCTAAAGTACGAAGCCTGTAATAGATAAGGGTGTTAAATCATATAAGAAGGGTGAAGTACTTTATCATTTCGAGGATCATCTTGTGGAGAGCCCGGTCAGAACCTGCAATTTTCAACACAAAATAAATGTAAAAGATCATATCATACTGAGGTAGGCATTCCCATACTCAAATCAAAAACTTTAACTATAGACTAACTACTCTGATACAAGAATGATTTCATAATACATCATAATCATAGACTCTCGTAGACACAGCATGGACGCAACCATCTGTTTATGAT
>APFE030663113.1:1923-37303 GCA_000404065.3 Pinus taeda
GGATGAAAAGCCTCCTAGCCTTATTTATGTAGCATAAACCTACTTCAATAGTCCTCTCTAATCCTCTTGCTTGTGTTTGATTTATAGGTTGAGAGGAGGAGGTTTTGGATCCATTTATTAATGGATGAGATCCAAAAATGGGGGTATAGGGGTTCCACAAGGAGAGGGAAGTAGCTCCATGATTGGAGAGATTAGGCTTGAGTAGGCATCCATTCGAAGTTGTTAGTTGGGAAAGATTTGAATAACAAAGATTCTAGAATTTACTTGTTATTTTTACTCATGTTAAGTCATGTGCACACACCATAGTATCAGATTAAGCACACTTTTGCATAGTTTATAATTGTCTCTTCTGTGTATGCATAGAAATGGACTAGGGAATTGTGTAGGAAGCCAAAAATAGATTTTTGAGCCTTGAGATCTAGGGATTTCATTCTCTTTGAGTTATAACATTATAGGGGGATGATTTGGAACACTTTGATCGATAGCGAAAGATCTATAGTGATAGTCATTTTCTTAATGCAACAAAATTACGTGTAATACCTAATCATAGATAAATCTTCGAGAATGTTGTTTCTCCCTTCAACTGGTCAAACATATCATCAATCCTTGGCAAAAAATACTTGTTCTTGATGTTTACATTGTTCAAATGCATGTAATCAATGGACAACTTGAGTGTACCATCATACTTATTCACAAAAAAATAACATTTCACCCCTTGGCGATACACTTGGCCTAATTTATCCCTTATCGGGAATTTCCTTCAACTGCAACTTCAACTCTACTAACTTTGGTGTGCTCATCTTGTATGGTGCCTTTGATGTTGGTGCTTCCCTAGTACCAAGTCAATGGAAAATCACACTTCCTTGTGAGCTGACAACTCTGAAATATCTGCGATGGAAATTGTCGTAAAACCATGTAACTTCTGAACACATTTTCATCCTCAACATCGTTACCTTTATCACTAGAAATATGCATTGCGAATGACACACACCCTTTCCCATGACTGCAATTTACCTACATAGTCATAACCATTCCAACTGATGTAGCCTTCTTATTACCCTATAGGATTCTTTGTTCTCCATTATAATCCAAGCACTCAATATCCTTCTCATAACAGTGGACCTTAGTCGTATGAAGATACAACTAGTCCATACCTAACAACATACTATATGATCCCAATGGAAGCACATTCAAATGCATTGATGTAGTCATACCATACGTAAATGCATAAGCTTTTACCCAATGATGAACTCTTTTATTTGTACCTATAAGCAACTCTTCCAACCAATATTTTGCATGCACTTCTTCATTCAAACCACACTTATCAACTAGGTCAAGATTAATATAATTATAACTAGATACAAGTTCAATAAAAAAAGGTAAAAACTTAATCATAAAACTTATTGTCCATCTCGATAATAGATATCCAGTGATCTTCCTACTTGTTATCTAATGCTACATAGGTCTATGGAATTATTTTTCAAACATCCCCAGCTGTCGGCACCTCTTGTGCACTATATATCAAAGGTCTACAACCATGATTCTATGTAAAATCCTTCTTAAGATGCTCCTTACCACATGTCCAACACTACAACTATCTCCTACCATCAACTTTGTTATGTTGTTCTCCAAGTTGAGGTCCATTAAATTTTTGTTGAGGTACAACATTATGTTTCTCACTTGCATTGTGGGATCTTATTCTTTTCAATTGCAATTTACCTTTAGTATTGTCTTTCCATTTCCAACCCTGCTGATATTTTGTCTTAGACTTTGATTGCTAATAAGAGTGCCTCAACTTCCCAATGACATATTCAAGTGACCGATGCTCATCATACTCAAACCGATCTTTAAATTCTAAGTGTAATCCACTGAAAAATCTATAAACTTTGGCATTATCATCCTTACAATATGTTACATACCTCAAAAATTCTAGGAACTCGGTCGTATACTCCTCATCTATCATTGAACCCATATTTAGGTCATTGAATTCATTAGATTTACTGTCATAGTACCTCTCTGACCAATATTTATTCCTGAAGAGTCTCTTGAATTTATGTCAACTCAACTCGTATGTCCTGATGTCTCTAACCTACTTTATCTCTTCCCACCAGATGTCTTCTTTCCCTTTGAGGTTGAAAATACCTATTTTGGCCTTCATGTTCTTTGTGTAATCATGAAACTCAAACAACTTCTTCATCCTGAGTAACCATGTCTCTAAATCTTTTGGCATATTCAAATCTCCATCAAAGGTAGGTGGCTTGGCTTTCTTGACCTAATCTAGCAAATATCCCCTGTTACTCCTCCTGCAAGGATGATAACAATGATGACCATGGTACATGTCGGAAGCAGAACTATAGTAGAACCTATGTCCATCATCTCTCCTATCCGGCGCATCCAAGAACCTTCCATCTTTGATCGTGTCATTTTTATTCGACTTGTGGCCACCATGAGACCTTATGCCATATTCCCCATTAGTTCTATCCTATTGTCCATAACTGACCCGTGATTTTGCATGTCTCTGTAAATCTAACAAGATCTTGAAATAACTACATTGACCTCTACTTATTCTACTGTGCCTTGGCAAGTCATTCCTGTGATTGAATTATTCTATCATTATCTTCTTTACAACTTCTTATTTCTTCCTTCAAACTTCTCAAGCTATAAAATATGTTAGGGGTGTACTCGTCACTATGTTGCTCATCTGATTTGTAATGGGCATCTCATGAACTAGTCAACGATCTTGCTATTCATCTTTGATATTTTTCTTCCTACAAGTATATCATGTCAGGTAAACCAAAATATAAACATAATCAACATACCTTCTTATAGTTCAGGGGAGGATATCATGTTTGCAAGATCAACCAAATTAGCACAATACATGTATAAACCTAAGCATAGTAACATATAAACAACATCTCAATAATCATCTAGTTACCATGCATGACGATACCAACTACATGTCCTAACCTCATGCATGCCAACTATAAGCATGATAATGCATGCATACATCGACATGTACAACAAACATGCACAACAAATTCATAATCGACATGCACTCATGATGACCACATTCCAACAGCCACATTATCAACTTCCTCATTACAACAAAATTGTAACAATGACCACCACCATACAAACATAACAAGCACATATACGACCTACATGCATTCAAGAGAAACACATTTTGCTCATCCAGTCCAATGGGTGAACCATGTTCTGATACCACTTTGTAGCACGCTCCTCCTACATTTACCCAAGCTCACTAGTCCACTGGGGTAAACATGTGATGAAGATTTACTATGATATGATTCAACTCCCCATGTACAGTTAAGGAAGTGTAATTGACACACAAAAAACAAAACTAACCTTCCTCAAGAGCTACAAGACCACTAGGGACTAACCAACCACTCCAGGTGCCCAACCCCTAAGTTTGATTTCCTTTTTACTGAACTAGACCCCCATCCACTCCCATGACAAGCCCTCCAAGCAAGATAAACCCTCTAGTAGCTTCCATAGCAAGGCCTCCATGTGACTGCAATATTTTTTTTAGGAAGTTCTATGCGAACGACATCAAATTCTGAACAACGTTTTCAGGGCTAGGACTCAGGACCTAACCATGACAAGAATTTCATCAAACACATCATAAATATGAAATGTGCAAGTAATATAAACACATATAAACATAGGGACCTCATACTTATATAAGGTTAATCAAGAAAGTTTGATTCCTTCTCACAATAGTTTCATTACCATCTATTATGTCATAAATTCTTAACATTCCATTTATTAATCAAAACATGAAGAGAGCCATAATCAAATATTGTCATAAAACCATGGCTATAACCAACATATAACTAGAAAAATAACAATGATAGAACAACCATAAAAACCACATAATAACAAGTATATTTACACATAGAACACAAGAGGAAAGGAGATATTATTAACATATGCAAAAGGCAACCAAGTTAGGGACTTACACGTACCACCCGACCATAGATTGGGTTGAACCAAATATTTATTTCATCCAATCACCCTTGTGCCATATTCCAAGAATTAATTTGGGACTCACAACAAAACTGACCAGGATTTCCTCAGGCTTTATCGTATATCCTACCAATACTGGACAAGGATTACTAGGCTTGAAACCCTCATCTATAAAACCAAGCTTTACAGCAATCCCTCCAGGGGATTCCTAGGCCCAAAAAATAAACATACACTACCAGGATTTACCACATTCCCATAATATATCGGTCCACTGATCACTATGACTATACAAGCATCGATGCCTTTGGATCTTCTCACCTAAACCATGAGTAATTTGTTTGTCTCCACCTTCTAGGATTTACCATATATCCCACCATTTACAGGTAGAGGATTCCTAGGCCTAATGAGGGTATACACAACTAGGATTTACTTCAATCCCACCTTTATTAGTCGAGGGATTCCTAGGCCTTGTGATTTTTCCTGAGACCACCCCACTCACTTTCAAAACAATTTTACAATCTAGCTCAACCCAGTAAGAGAAACCCCATCCCACCATGCCTATCTATAAATGGAAAGGAAAGGCTAAAAACCACAGTCACACTTGGTAAACGCATGCCAATTATAGAGAGTGAACCAAATACACATATGCATGTACCATTCATGCCAAAAATAGCAAGGAAATCATACATGTAACTGGATTCCTTCAATTAATCCCATTGTAGCCACTTCATCCCACTATTACTTGCTTGATTTTTGCTTCCCTTTGCTTTCTTATCCTTCCTTTACCTTCCTTCCTCCAATGCTATAGTTCTCCAAGAATATTCTAAGTGTGTAGGAGTATGGGAGAGTAGAGAGAATAGAGAGAAATCTCCAAAACTGAACTAATGAAAAGGTAGAACTGAAAAAGCCATGAATTGATCCTAAGAAGCCTTTTTATTTACGAGGGCTCCATTTTATTCAATTTCCATTATTTTTCCTTCATTTTCCTCCTCACATGAAACGTATGACCTTTCACCTTCCTTTCCTCCTAATTTCCATTATTTTCATAAATAAAATTCCAATTAATCCATCTTTCCTTTCCAAATCCTTTTTCATTTCCTTTCCTAATTTACTTTAGCCATAATAACCAAATTAGCACCAACACTTGGTTGTTTTTCCCAAAATTCATCTTGGAATACATGTCCTATGACCTTGGTTATTAGTTTTCCTTTACTAACTTTATTACATGAACTTTTAACCTGGAGTTGTTACAAATCTACTAGTCTAGAATTGGCTCTAAAGCCTTTGGACCTCTCTGCTACCATACTACCATGTTGCTCCTTAAGTCTTCTTCTTGAGACCTTCTTTGACACCTATGCCACATTTTGGCTGTAATGAACACTTTTTTTCCATCAATGGAAACATATTTCAAAAATATACCCCTTTAGCATTGACGAAAACACAAAAATCAAACAAGACACCCTTTTTCTCGTGTAGAAACATAAAATGCCCTTTTTCTCCTATAGAAACATGTCAACGTAGATTGTCTCCTTTGAGTGATGCTCTCCTTGACTTTTTTTTGTTGTTGTAGTAGTACTATTGGTGTTTTTGTTGTGATTGATCAACATTATTTATCCTTTTATCCTTGGTTTCATCACTCTAGATCTACCCTTTTTTGTCTTTCTGTTTGATTATTAGAGATCTCTCCTCCTTTGACTTCAATGCAAAAGACACCATCATGCTCGAACTATCACTATGATTCTCCTACCTATAATCCTTCTCTGTTATGTTGATCCTTGTGGACTTGTCCACTTCACCAATATATGTTGAAAATTCAACAACTACCTTTATTCCTCTTAAAGGAAGAGCTAGTGGAGGTAAGAGGCACAATTCCCAATATTTGCCTCAAATACCCAAACTATTCTCTCGAAAGTTTCTTGGTGAGTATATCATAAACTTGCTCTTTGGTAGGGACATATTCGAGCTTCACAATCTGATCTGCAACATTTTCTCTGAAGAAATGATACTTGATGGGGATATGCTTTGTTCTGGAGTGAAAACCTGGATTTTTTGACATGCTGGTTGCACTTGTGTTGTCACAAATAATGGGAATAGGATGGTCATAGGAGACATGAACATCATGTAAGATTGTGTTCATCCATAGTAGTTCAATGCAACAAGAAGCTACTAAAATATATTTTGCTTGAGATGTACATAAGGAAATGGAATCTTAGTTCATTCTCATCCATGAAACTAGAATTTCTCCAAGAAAGAAGACACCACCACTTGTGCTCTTTCAGTCATATGTATCACCTTCCTAATGAGAATCAATATAGATTTTAAATGAACAATATTTACCTCTTGGGCACCACTGTCCATAGTCCATTTTTGCTCAGAGATGTTTGAAAATTATTTTGGATGCTAATAGATGCCTTTGTTTGGGAGATTCTTGAAATATTCCAAATATAGTAACAACCTGCACAATTTCTAGTATTGAAGTAGTCAAATACAAAACACTACAAATGATGGATCTACATAACGTCTATTCCACTTTAGGAGATACATTCACCTTGTTAACCTTACAACCTGCCACTATAGGAGTGCTCCCTAAACAGAATTCTCCCATGCCAAATTTTTTCAAAACTTCTTTGAGATACTTGGTTTAAGAGATAAAAATTCCTTTGGGAGTTTGTACAATCTGCAATCCAAGAAAATAGGAAAGCTCTCCAAGCATGGACATCTTGAACTCGATCTTCATATCATCTAAAAATTAACTATTCATCAAATTTGAATCAGTGGGAAAGATTATAACATCAACATATACAACTACCACAACGAGTTTACCATCCTTTTCTTTCACATATAGGTTGTTTTCTGTTGCACTTCTTTTCTATGCACACTTGAGCAAGTAGTTATCTAGCATGGAATAAGAAGCTCGAGGGGCTTTATTATACCATATAAGGCCTTCTTAAGATTGGAAACATAATTTGGTTCCTCTGTCAGATGAAATCCTTCTCTCTTCTCTATATAAACTGCCTCTTATATGTCTCCATTAAGAAAAGTAGATTTAACATCCATTTGATATATTTTAAATTTCTTTAAGAAAGAAAATGCCAAATATATTCTTATTGGTTCTTATCTAGAAATAGGAGAATCAAAGTCTAAGCCTTCTATTTAAGCAAACCCTTTACATACTAACCTGACCTTATTTCTTATAACATCTCCACAATCATTTAATTTATTCCGAAAATCCCATTGTGTGCAAATGAAATTCTTATTAGCAAGTCTTGGAACAAGTTCCCAAGTCTGATTTTTTTCTATCTCATCCAATTTTTCATTCATGGCCTTTATCTAATGTTGATCTTGACTGGCTTGAACAATATATTTTGGTTCCTCCATGGATAGTAGGGAAACGTTTTCCTGCATAGGGGCATTGACCATCTTCCTTCTTGTTTGCACTCTAGAATTTAAGCCACCAACAATTTGATCAGTTGGGTGATGTTTTTGTACATTCCTTAGGGGATCTATGGCTTTAGAATTAGAGGGATCTTCCTCTCTTTCTTCCACAACTACCTCATCATTCTCTTGACTAATGCTCACTAGTTCCTAAGCTTTGGATTTTTTTAATTTGTTTCTCTTCTTGATCAACAAGCTCATCCACCTTCACATTGATGCAATCAATGATTTTCTTGGTTACTTTATTGTATCATTTGTAACATTTTTTTTGGTGACTTTATTGTATAATTTGTAACCTTTGTTTATGACTTTATCGAATTTTACAAGATTTTCACCATTTCTATTTATGTAGTAGTTTTTGCCAAAAATTCTGAAGTGTTTGACTATTGCATCTCTGCCACACCATATCTCATAGGGAGTTTTGTCACTATTTAATCTGAAATGAGCTTTGTTCAAAATAATTATTATTGTATGAATTTCTTCTACCCCAAACCTCAGCTGAACATTCCTTTGATTAATCATTGCTCATATCTAACTTCTTCATTGACATGTTTTCTCTTTGTGCTACACCATTTAGTTGGGGAGTCTCTGCTATTATAAAATTTCTGTTTATGCCATTCTTTTTAGACAATTCATCAAATTCCTTTCACATGAACTCACGTCCATTTCCTAACCTTATGCTTTTGATTTTATGATCAGTTTCATTCTCAACCACGGATTTGAACTCCTTGAACTTTTAAAAAGCTTTAGATTTATCTCTGATGAAGGAAACCCACATCATCCTACTGAAATCATCAATTATTATAATAAAATATTATCTACCTATGGGTGAATGCATTTTGGATGCTCAACACAAATCCATGTGCACTAGTCACAATGGATTTGATGAAGAGTTCTCTTTTGAATTTAATGGAACTCATGCTTTCCTTCCCAATTGGTGGGATTGACATATAATATTCTTTGGCTTTGAAAAACTAGGAAAATATTTAACATCATTTTTCGTTCTGAGCTTGACAATCTAGTCAAATTTTATATGTCCAATCATTTTGTGCCATAACCATCTCCCATCAATATTTGTCAAACAACATTTTTCTTTCTTTTCATTCAACAAATGGACATTTATATTTTTTCTTATAACTTCACATGTCTGAGACACACTCAGAAAATTATATTTTAACAAATCAACATACATAACGATCTTGGCCTTATCTTTGTGATTTGATACACTCACCAATCCTTTTGAAATTATTTCTCCTAGAGCGTTGTTTCCAAAAGAAACATTACCTTTTTCAACAAGATTCTATCTCCAAAAGAAATTTTCTTCTATCTCCTGTCATGTTCTCGTAACAACCATTCCCACATACGAATGGTCCCACCATTTTTAGCATACAAAAATTTCGCATTACTTTGATTTCTCTTTCTCCTTCCACACTTTCAAATTTTGTTCAATTTTCTTAATAACTGAATTTTCCTTCTTCTCCTTTAGCCTATAGTTAACTGTTATATGCATGAAATTTTGACACTGAAAAACATTGTACCAAATAGTTTAAAGGAGAAAAAGGGTTATTATACCTAGGTCTCCATTTTCTCTATTGAATTCTCTGCTAGATCTAAGTTGTATGTAAGAGTGATTAACTCTAAAATTTTCTGCTCCGTGGCCATAATTGGACGGTGTGAAACAATAACCTGGGAAGATATCGATGTTCCTAGAAGGCTGCCTTATGTTTTTGATCTGATTATTTGGTAGTTTGATTTACTTGGACAATGGTATTCTTTTGTTGCTATAAATTTCTCTTTTTCTTAATAAGTGTCTCTTGCTGCTTTGCAGTCCCTTCCTTTGCTAAAATAAATGTAATTTCATTTTTACCTTTCAGTTTATTTGTTGCATTAGACTTAGCTTCATAGACCAAATTGGTTTGATTTGAGGAGGCTCGTTGTGCTTCCAATATCTCATTGATATCTTCAGCCCCTCTTCGAAATTTTTGGTTGAAACCGAGTCGTGTTTTAGCCTTCTCCAACTCCTTCTTCAATAATATAATTTCTCCTTCCAACTTCTCACATATTTTATATTTTTAATTCAACTATTGGTTCAAGGTCTCTTGTATCTTCTTACCTTCTTCTATTTGCAAGAGCAAAGGTTCCACAACCTCAACCTTTTCTCTTATCAAAGATTCCTTCTGGGTTGTTTTTTCTTTCTGAACCTCTCAATTTCCTCAAGTGAACTTACCAATTCTCCTTCAAGATCAACTTCTCCATTTTCATCCTCTGAAATAGGCTCGACTTGAAAATTTTCTATGGCCATAAGCATGAATACTTTAGACCTATCATCATATTTTTCATTATTTAAGGATTGGTTGGGATCACTTTCAGAGGAGCTCTCTTCTAGAAAATAAAAACCTTTCTTCTTAGCCTTATTTCTATCCTTTTGAACCTTCCTGAATTTTTCTTTAGGATCATAGTCTTTCTTCTTTTTTTCAGGACACTTTGATGCATAATGAACAAATTTTCCATAATTAAAACATGTAAATTGTAACTTACATTTAGACTTTCCTCATCCTCAGTTGAGCTTCCTCAAAAAGTTAGCTTCTTATTCATATGATTCACAAAATGAGTCATTATGCTAATCCTTTGACTTCTTCTCTACTTTGAAGGATAATTCTTTTTCTGCAACCTTTGGTTTAGAAATCATCATCTCATAAGAAGTGAGTATTACAAGGAGTTCATCTAAAGTGAGAGTGTCTAGATTAGTCATTTATTCAATGGAAAACACATTGGAATTAAACCTCTTAGGAATAGATCTCAACATTTTTTGAACTATCATATCTTCATCTAGCTTCTCATCAAGCCCTCTTATGGTGTTCACAACTTCTTCAACTCTTTAAAACTACTTTGCAATATATTCATCATCTTGCATGCTCAATGATTAAAATTATATCCTAAAACCTTGGAGTTTAGATCTGTTTACCTTGTTGCCTCCTTCATAGTAGTTTCTCATCTTGTCCCAGATTTATTTGGTAGATGTGCAATCCATTACTTTGGGAAGCTCTGATCTAGGTAGTCCAACAAGAAGACATGCATTTCTTTAGCATTGCATCTGAACTCAAATTTTTTATATTTGGTAACCACAAATGGTGGTGTTAGTGTGAAATTTCTTGGAAGGTGTACCAAAAAAACTTCACTTAAGTCACTAGGTGACAAGTGACCCTAACAAAAAATTGTGGCTTATTACGATTCAGATATGCAATAAAAAAGTGAAAAACCTACAACAAACACATATACGATCCCAAATAGAAAATAATACTAAAGATATAAAATGAAACCCAAATTAAAAGAGTTTAACTCAATAAATTATTTATTGATAACACTTGGTTAAGGAGATATATAAAAAGTGTCTGTAAATCCCCCTCCGTGTGATGGCTCCTTTGATGTCCTTGATGCCTCAATAATCAATCTTCTCTATCAATGTCTGAAAAAACCAAAACAGTGTGAATAATGCAAATTGGATCTCAAAAGAAAAGAGATGATAATGGTGTCGATGATAATGAACATGGTAAAGAATGAATGAAAAGCCCTCCTATTTATAAAAAAGTATTGAGTTAACCTTGAAAATGGAGAATAAAAAAATAATATTGACGAAATCAAGATCTAACCGCTAGGAATACTTTATTATATTTATTGGAGAGGGAAAATATATTTAAAATGGCCAAATATCTTGATTTAGAAATAATTAGCAAATAAAATGATTTATTAATTATTTCATGAGGATTAAGAATGGTGTGAAAGTGAAATAATTATTAAATAGTGATTTAACAATTATTCCAATAATGGAAATAAAGAATATTAAATAAATAGTGATTTATTTAATTATTCCTAGGGGATTTAGTTGAATATGACAAGGAATAATTATTTAAACAACGATTTAGTAATTATTCCTAGAGAAAATTAAATAAATAATGATTTATCTAATTATTCTGACTGTTTTTTTTTTTAATTAGAAAATAAAAGTTGGTTTACTAAATTATTTTCCACAACGAAAGTTATTTAACTATGGTAAAATTAATCCTACATGATGTATTTCGATGCACCTAGTTAGAAATGGCTAGGTGATCATTTTTTTGTGATAACAAATTGCCCCCCAATGTATGAGTGTTAGGAGCAATTTGTATGACTAAAATATGTTGTATGGTACACTTCCGCGAGGCACCAAAGGAAAGAGAGAAGAGAGAGAGAGAGAGAGAGAGAGAGAGAGAGAGAGAGAGAGAGAGAGAGAACTGAAGCAATGTAAGGATGAACACAAGTTGAGGGGGCGAGACCTACTAAACTGATAGAAGTCTCCTTTTATGTCGGAGTACATGATCTCAAATGAGGCGTGGGAGGCATACCTATACCCACCAAGATAACTGAATACAAAGAATAATGATGAGACCAACAATGTGGGACTAAGATACAAAGTACATGATACATGATACATTGGCATCAATGGGCAAGATAAATAATACAATGGATCCCATCTACATAATGTGCCTGGAAAAACACAGACAAGGACTGAATACAATAAAATCTGAGTACATGAGGCATAATGCCGCTTAAGATGATACAGTGAGGGGGAATCATAACCAAAGAAGCCTGCTAAATAGGAAATGACTCTGAAGATCTTAATGGATTATCTGAAGAAGACAAGTGTGTTGTGGGCACTACAAGACATGGAAACTGGACCCATTATATCTGTGGAACTGCATCTAAGGCTAGATAAACATCTATGGTCATCCGATCATGTGGAGGGATACGTGAAGGGCCACCACCTCATGAGGTCTAAAACATCTTACACACACCCAACAGTCGTTCAGACAATCATCTGAATCACCAAATCGTCAAGTGTACGATTCTTAATCGTGTGATAACAACCTGGCATCAAGCATGTGAGAAACAAATAATTCAAATGGAAATGATGATTCCCTTTCTTTATCTGAGGTACCTAACAATGATAAAAGATGGAACCAAGGTACATCGCCCTGTAGACTGCACTTTTGGAATAAATGTGTTGGAGTCAATAGAAGAGGGCCCGCTAGATTTAAGGAAATAAGGAATCCTTAACAGAGGCACAAGGTACCATAGTAGAGTGATTGATGGACTAAAACTAGGGATGATGATGGAAGGAAATAAGATGAGTGGAAAACTAATGCCTTACTTTTTCAGAGCATGATATGTATGGTTGACTTGGGAGTGACTACTCGATTCCAGAGGGGATGGTCAATGAATCAAACAAAGGTTTTTCAAATATGGAGTAGTAGAGATGGAGGGAAAATGTGAATATAATCGGGTGGATGTGACACAAAGAGGTATGGAACATTGTAACTGGACACAAAGGGTCTCACAAAATACTCCTTCGATACGAGGGAGACTCATCTCAAATGCTCTAAACAAGGCTGAGTCGATGATGCTGCCACATGGGGGAGGTCATTAGGGGACCATAAAAACATGAGTAAATGATGGTTACTCATGATGGAAATGGACACATGAGTCATCTAGGGAAAGGGTAAAGTGGTACAAAAGTATAGGTGGCTCAAATGAAGAAATTCAATTTTAATAGGTGGGAAAGTGAGTCTTCATGGAAAAGATGGATTTTTGGTGAAGTGTCAAATTGAAAAGAACAAAGAGAGACCCATTATAGAACTCAGTGAGAGTTTTCAATATATGCCGACAGTTTGTCAAATGAACCTATGTTTTGGTCACAATGGGCGATGGAAAAAACTAAGGTTTTTCCTATAAATGGGGTTTCTACCCCCAAATCCAATTCATTTGCATATGAGCTATGGATAATTTGGAGAGGAGGGGAAGGCCTTAAATCCTTTAGAGATCGCAGTAGATAAACTAATAATCATAATAAGGATATGCAAGTTGGAGGTAGCTGGCCTAACCTTACTCATCATTTTTGGTGGGTCAGACTTTCAAATTAGGGCTTCAGTTCACTACGTGGGACCCCTGCTCATCGTCACAGTCACAACACATTTTTGGGAGTTTTTTCTGTGCTTTAGAGTGCATAAAATGGACCACAAGTGTGTCCAATGTAGTTTTTAGGGAAAAAAATATTTTCTGGGTTGAGAGGATGGGAAGGATTGGTGGTCAGTGGTGAGCTAAAGGTATGTACTAGAAATGCATACCTTTGACTCTGGACTAACAAAACATAATGGTATTGTGTAGGTATGGTGGCGTTTCAAGTGTCATGATGAGAATGAGATTTGGATTCCCTTCGTGTTGATATTTAGGGGAATGAAGTAGTGAGAGGGGTGTTGGCCTGATATGGCATGTTGAAGTTCTTAGAGAACCCTATGATGAGGGCTATTGAGCCCTTTTTGTCAAGGATTGTGAGCTACTGGGACCTAGATCAGGAGGAATTTGTAGTACAAGGGCACTGAATCAAGATCATGATCCAAGACATATATTTTTTGATAGGATTATTCCCCTTGGGGGTGGTAGGGGGGATGCATCCACTACTACCTTGTGGGAAGCATATAAGTGAGTTGTTTTATCGTTGTTGTGTACTGGGGAGTCATGTAAATGGAACAAACATATCTATTAGTGACCTAAAGAAGCTTGAGGCATGAGCTACAACCACAGTAGTGTTGTGGATCTTGGGTAGTCATGGATTCCACCATATCACTAGGGGACAAAACATGATAGTGGACAATGTGTTGGGAGAGACATACTATGGGTGGGCCCACATGACGTTGTCATCATTAAAATGATAGTTGACAAAATGAAAATGGAGTACCATTGATAATTGTTCCTTGGGAACAGTATTATGCTCACTCTTCTTTGAGAAGATTTCCACTATTTGACCTCATGTACAAATCCATGATGGTGGCCCACAACAGCACGGGATGCATTGTTGGGGGTAGCTACTATGATGAGGGGGAGGACAGAGGTCAGATAAGTTTTCTGACTTGACGATTTTGCTCATTGGGACCTGATGCCACTATACATAGATGGCTATCCATATAGTGTCATGAACTATCAAAGGGGTCCTCACTTACCACTTCCGTGAGGATGAGCATGGGGTTTAGATGGTAAGTGAAAGTTGCTATATATTTGATGCATTCATAGTTTAAGAAATATGTGTATATGGTACTAATTTCTAAACTTTATTGTATAAATATATTGCACTAGTGAGGATGACAGGATACACGAGATGAACCAATGCTCTTGGGGCTACAGATCAAGGTGGGGCACATCACAACAGAGATCGAGGAATGATGTTATACTTGAGGACCTATGACGTAGATTTGACGTGTTACCCACTGGTGTGATAGAGCATAGGTAGCATGAGCTAGAAGATTGGTATACATATGAGTATACAGGTCTTCCCTTAGTGTGGAAAGGAATCACGTAGCGCATTTCTATGGTTGATCAAGAAGTATGAGATCTACAAGCTTGGGCGATGGAGCCGTTGGCTCAGGAGTCTCCAAATGATAATGACTAGCCATAGGGACATGTGGGTTGCCATTTTTGTTTTATGATAACATGCAAATGAGCATGTCAAATGTATTTATTAGTGGACTCAAAACATTGCATAATGATACCTATTGATGGTTATGCATATTTTTGTGATGATTGTGGTTCACCATTTGTTTATGGGTGTCTTCTTGAGATGCATGTGATAAATGCCAATCTAGAATTCTATTTGCAATGGTATCTACATAGTGATTATAGGCTTTAAGAACATGATTATTCAAATTCATGTGCCAAAATCTTAACGCATTGATATTTTCTAAATGGGACACAATTATGCATACGGTAAATGTCGTTCAATTGCATGATAAGGAGCAATGAATCAAGAAAAACATGAGGGTGAAGGATGTGATGATTAAGGGCACCAACTAACAAAACTATCAGAACATCATATTCTTCCTATTTATTGGTCGTAGATCCAATGCAAACACCGTTGGAGTGGACTAACGAATGTAAGGTGGTGAAAATGGCCCAAACTATAGAGGCTAGATTCCTGGTTAAGAAACTCGCTCCATCGACATAACCGATATAAGGTGTTGATGGTGGATCCTTCTTAAAGACATAAGAAGACAATGTGTAACATGGTGGGGGATGCAAACTTCCTAAATGCAAGAAGAAAGAAAGGGATGCACACATTTCAATGGGAAATGCTATGGGTAAAATATCTTGAGGTAGAGTGCATTTCGAGGATTAGGAAGGGTTTCTCCTTCTGGACCCTCTAAAAGGTATTCCTCTTTTCCCAAAAGCTTACAGATGATGTAAGGTACTAGCCATAATGTTCAAAATTTCCATGGCCCATGACATCATAAGCTTGGTCATAAACAAGAACAAGATCACCTTCATGAAAGGTATGAGGGTGGACTTTCCGGTCATATTGAGATTTGGAGTGTCATTTGGTTGCTTCAATGGTTTGCAATGAAACATCATGGTCTTGATTGGCACACTCAAGCATGATAAGGTGTTGTTTTAAGGGTTGGGTGTCTAGGAGGAGGTCAATGACAAGGTGAAGGGAAGAGATTTTGCACTCGATTGGTAAGACAACTTCCTCTATGAAAACAAGGTGGAAAAAAATGAACCTCCTTGTGGTCTTGAAAACATTTCTATAAAATCAGGGAAGAGCATTAAATGCTAATTTCTCTTGTGTTTATTCACATTCCACTAAAATATGTTCTTAAGGATCTTGTTGATAGCTTCAACTTGGCCATTTCCTTGGGGGTAATAAGACAATAAGTATTAGTTTGCAAATTCCAAGAAAGAGGAAAGCTCATGCCATATCTTATCTTCAAAGTGTGGGCCATGGTCGGAGACCAATTGTTTTAGAACCCCAAATTGAGTGATAACATTGTTAAATAAGAAGAGGGTTGGATGACTCGTGGTGTTAATTAAACGTTAGCATGGATTTAGCCCATTTGGTAAAATAGTTGATGGCCACAATAATATACTTGTGGTTATTCGTAGATGGAGGTCGACACTCCATAAGGTCAATAGCCCATTTATAGAAAGGAACATGTGCAATTATTGGATGGAGGGGAGCAAGTGGAGCTCACGCCTCAAGGGTGAATAACTTGCAATTGGGACAATGTTTAACTACCTCAATACAATTGCTAAAGAGAGAAGGCCAAAATTACCCAGTGTGTATAATTGTTTGTGCAGTTGCCATTTTGAAGAGGTGACCACCAGAAGTGCCACCATGGAAAGCATTGATCACCTTCTCAGCTTCAACATGGGTGAGACAATGACGAAGTATAGTGTCAACACTGTGACGATACATATTATATCCAATGAGGAGGTAATGAGGGTCTCGATGTTGAATACATCATCGTTCGTCACGAGTTAAGTGGGTGGGGGGATTTATGGGCTCACAAATAGATAAGGATGTTTCCATAACATGGATCATCCGTAGTAATGGTCTTGATGTTGAATACATCATTGTTCGTCACGAGTTAAGTGGGTGGGGGGATTTATGTACTCACAAATAGATAAGGATGTTTCCATAACATGGATCATATGTAGTAATGGTGAAAAAGTGTTCATCAAGAAGATCATCATTCACCGGAAAATCAAGCGTAACAATGGGAAATTCAGAAATGAGTTCATCGAGGGCTAAACCTTTCCTACTCTTGGGTGTAACAAATTTGATATCGAATACTTAAAGGATAATCATCCAATGGGCGTACTTCTCATTAATTATATGGTGAGTCAATAGGAAATCCATGGGGTTGGAATTGGTCACGACTTTGCTGGTACGTGTAAGGATATAAAGACAAATCTTTTGAACATAGAACATGACAGTGAGTGCCAAATTTTCTTCGTGTGAATAGGACATAGGGGGACCATTAAGGTTCTTACTAAAACAATAGATGACATGCTCATTTCTTGTAAAATATTCTTGTATAAGGAACCCAACAACCGAGTAAGTGCATGCATATATAAGCCAAATGAAATCCCTCTCAATGTTAGGTGGGTGAATCAAGGGAGAAAGAGTGAGAGCATGTTTGACAGTATCAAAAGACTATTGAGCTTAGTCATCCCAAACAAATAGAATGTTAGATCGAAGGAGTGTAGGAAACCCATGCACCATGGTGGCATAGTCAAGGATGAACTGACGAACAAAGCTAGCTTTGCTTTGGAAGATTTGTAACTAGCAAAGGATACGAGGAGGAGGAATTTCAAGAATGGATTGAACTTTGAGAGGGTCAACAGTGATATCATCTTTGGACATAATGAATCCTAAAAGTAAGCCTATAGGAATGAAAAAGACAAATTTAAGGGTGTTGAGACAAATGTAATACTTGCGACATTGAAGGAGCATGGTACATAAGTCATGAAGATGTTGCAACTGAAGTTTAGAATGAGAAGTGAGATCATCTAGATTGGCAAGAATAATATGAGCAAAGTCGTGAAAATAGTAGGACATGGCACGCTGAAAATTGGCCCCAAAATTCTTTAAATTGAAAGGCATAACATTGTAAGCAAAATCTCCCCATGGACTAATGAAGGCAGTTTTAGTCTAATCGATATAACAGATACATGTTTGGTTATATCTCGAGAATCCATCCATAAAGAATAGAGCATAATGCACCACACACTCATCAATGACTTGGTATATGAAGGGTGTGGGAAAGTTTTCTTTGGGACAAGCTTTGTTCATATCATGAAAATCCATGCAGACATGAATAATTCTATGTTTCTGAAGAACAAGAATGGGATTGGACACTCATGCAATGTATTCAATGGGATAGATGAAAGAAGACTCCTTGAGCTTATTTATTTTAGCTCTAATAGCTTCACGTTTGGAAGGATGGATAAGCCTTTGATTTTGACGGATGGGTATGAAGCTGATCCAAGTGTCAATGTGATGTTCAACATTGGTGGGATCAAGTCCAGGCATTTCAGAATAAGACTAGGCGAAAATATCATGAAATTCCTTGAATAACGTGGTGTAAGCATCAATTTCTTTCAGGTGCATTGCGCCCCCAAGATGATTTCTCTTCCATCCCTTGGTTTATTCGAGATGATAATTTTGATGGTAGGGGAAATCTTAGCCATATTTCCTTCTTCAAAAGCATCTGGTGCAGGAATAGGATTTCTAAACCAATCGAATTCACCATGAATGAAGTAGTTTGACTCCACATCATATTGGTCATGGGTTTTTTGTGGAAGGAAGTACACACGATGGTGCAATCATCCCAAGGATAATATGGAGTGGTCATAGCTTCCATAATGCCTTCGTCAGAAAGGAATATGGGTGGATTGGAGGAGAGGAGCCACATGATGGAGAAGAGCTACCTAAGACATCTTCATTAGAGACAAGGTTCACATATGCATCATCAAGGCTGGAAAAAATATGACTAGTAGATGGAATATGTACCAATGTTGAGACCAGGTTGTTCATCGAAGAAGGTTCAATAAAATCACAATAGGAGACATCAAGGGAGTTCCAATACATCGATCTCATGGATGATGACAAGTAGAGAATGGTACTGGTACTATTCATCATCTCGACATCATGAGAAGGGTTAAAAATGGGTGTTTGAGAGACCTCTTGTTCTGGAGTAGGAATGGGACCATAATATGTAGGTAGAGGATAGGTGAAATCACTATGAGTGACATCTAATTCACAAAGCACTTGAATTGAATCACGAAAAAATTGAATATGGGGATAGCGATGAGAATAATGGCCATAATGATCTCACAAAGCACATGGATTATTCATGCATAATGATCTATTCTTCTTAGCTAAATCAGGTATGGTGTCATGGACTTCAGGAATGTTAGAATGAGGGAAGGTATTGCACACCACATTTTTGACATGAGGTAGTGCAGGACAATTATTGGTGGCATAAACAAAAACTTCTCACAAAGCGCATCGAGAAATAGGCTTTGGAAGTTTAGGAAGAGTTGGAGCTGCTCAGGGTGCCCTATCTTTGGTTCCCTTTTTTTAGGATTTTTCCCCCTTTCCAGATGCTTTCGCAATAGGAGTAGGATCATATTGATGTTTTTGTGGAACTAAATAAAATGCAGGGGTAGGAATAACATGTTGGAATGGGGTCAAAGAAGTGTAATGTTTGAGTTGATTGGTTGGAGTGTTTGCAGGGTGATTAATATTTGAGACTGGTATCCCCAAGGTAATGTTTGGTAAACTTGACATAGCCATAACGGGTGCAGAATAAACTCCAAGAGGTGGAAATAAGAATAGTACCTGACCAAAAGGATAATGGCCTAAAGGAACTTCTTTGAGATTGTAAAGACCTAGGGAACAGTTCCGGGCAGAAAATGATTAGGAAGGATACCAAAAGAAGGAAATTATTCTTGAGGAGTAGTAATAGGCTCGGTTGAGTTAGGAATATAAGGTTGTAGAGGTGCTTGCTACTATGAAGGAATACTAGACTATTTTTGGGTGGCCTGTGATGCTTGGAGAATGAAACACTGGATGAGATAGGCTCAGAATGAGTAGATGGTGGACCATAGTAAGAACCAAGTAGGTTGTGCAACAATATATCCTTGGTGAGGAAAAGGATTGGTAAGAACTGCTAGGTGAGATGAAGCAAAAGTGGGAGGAGTAGCAATGGGTTGCAGTCCTGTTGATGCCTCGAAATTCCCTGCATCAACAACGGGGAAAACCACCCGGTCCGGACCTTAAAGGCATCTCCTTTTCTGTTTGGTGTGGTGGCTCCGACTGGATATAATGGGACCAGTTTCCCAATGGTTTGTAAATAGGAGGGATAAGTGGTTGGTTTTCTATTATCTAATGATAATGATGGATGATTTATTCTAAAATGCAAAATTATAAACAACTAATCTATCCCGGGAGATTTCCACTTTAGTGTAACTTTTGATGATCTTTATCTACAAATAGGCATATAGATGACTCCATTGATAAACAAGGACATTCATTCATATGATAATTACTTTGTTCAAGTAGTTGAACAAAGTAATCATTAAAATATTATTACACTATTTTTCATATATCATTGACATAAATATGATTGAAAGAATAACACTCCTTAAACATTCAATAGTGATAAGTATAAGGACTGCTATTAAAACACACACACACACATATATATATCCAATGATAGCAAGATGAAGTAAATGCAGATTCATATAAAAGAATGGAGCAAAGACATAGATAATAGTACCATATGTAATTTG
Organism: Pinus taeda; assembly: GCA_000404065.3. Taxonomy (NCBI): domain Eukaryota; kingdom Viridiplantae; phylum Streptophyta; class Pinopsida; order Pinales; family Pinaceae; genus Pinus; species Pinus taeda. The sequence goes on from APFE030663113.1 coordinate 22,510, forward strand.
GATCCCTCTTGATATCAATCGCATTCAAATCCTGCCTTCGCATTTGAATGCGATTGATATCGGGAAATAGTGCATATCGCATCAAAGTATTCTTCATTAAAATTCAGAATATAGGCCCAGTATTCATAAAAAAATATATCAAAAGCACAATAGTGTGACTTCCCCATCCAAGTTTTATACAAAAATTGAGGACCCTTTCTAAATACATGAAAGGGTCTATAAATACTATCTAAGCTAACTGAATATGAAATAAAAATGCTATTAGGTGGTATAACCAAATCATGAAGATCTCCTTGAAATAGGCCTGCTTGCAGTCGGTAGAATGATTCACTGTTTCAGCCGATCATCCTTTGGCTTGAGCTGGAAGATAGCAAGCATTGGTTGCAATTTTGGAGGGTGACTCAGAAAAGAATGCATTTAGGCTAAATACGTAGCATCATGAAATTCGAGAATCACGTAACCGATTGCATCGGTTAAAAATTTGAGTGCTGCCCTTTGATTGTATGGTTTAGCTAGGAAGAACCAAAAGGTGTCCCAAGTTAAACTTTGGATGCCTTCGATTAACCGCTCCTTCTTCTCCAATTCTTGTTTTCATGTTTGTTCCAATGTCTTGGCTGATGGTAGTTTTCTTGGAGTGCACTGTGAAATCAGATTAGATAGATAAAGAGTATCCTTAATTAACTCAATTAAATTACCAGTTGATGATCTGCATCTTGAAGTTTCCCTTTCTGCCTTCATTAATTGTGATTGCCATTCTAGGAAAAGAATTTCGTTGTGTGATTTTAGAATTTTAGGCAGATTTGTAGCTTGCCCTTCACTGGTTTCTTGCCAAGCAAGAAAATTGGTTAAAGTCTCATTGGCCTGTTCCAAATTCTGCATGGCGTCAACTGATTTGTCAATCAGTGATGAAGCAATCTCACAGAGGGGCTCAGGAAGGGAAATATTATGACATAGTAAATTTAACTGCTTAGTCAATGCTTTATTGATCTGGAGAGCTTCAGACCTTAACTCTGCTGGTTGAGTAAAACTCTTGAACTTTTCTATCTATTGTGATAGTTGAGCGATTTTCTCATCTTTTGTTTTACACATTTGTTCATTCATTGTCTTCAGCTTGGCCAATGCTGTGGATAATTATTTTTGTTTTTGCACTGCGATTTGATCTATCCTCTACTTCTCCTTGAGCAATTGCTCATTTAGTTGGTTGTTTACTTGCTGATGTGCTACTAATTGTTGTTCTAATTGCTCTATTCTCTACTATCTTTCAGATACCTGTGCCTCCAATGAAACAATTGTTTGGTATTTTTCCTTGAGTAAATTGCTCACTTATGATGCTTTATCCATAGTAGCTGTCGAGTAAGCCTTGACATATTGAGAGAGTTTTGTGAGGTCTTCAGAAGGATTGAATTATTCTTTCCATACCACATTAACTATCTTTATCTGTGCAGGTAAAAGGGAAGATTGATCAAGTCTTCTCTTTTTCCTTTGTCTTTTTACTATAGCCCTATGCTTAGGGCTATAAAAGACATCTAAAGGTGGTATTTCTTCTATATGCAAAACAATTTCATCCGATGGATCCTTAGGAATTATCTCTACATCTTTACTTATGGGTAGGCCGCTGGTTCCTTCAATTGGAACTGTATTTGTTGCTGTGTTGTGACCAATTGTAACTTGAGGTGTACTAAAACCCTGTGAATTCTCAGGATTGCTTACAATGGAATCGAACTGTTGCCATTCTTTAAGGAGCTTGGGATCAATCTGAGTATCTATATCCATGTGTTCACTGCCTTTTCCCTGTCCTTTCCCCTGTTATTTTTCCTATGCTTTCTCCTGTGCAGACGCTTTTACTTTCTCAAGAATTTTTTCCACAGTAGGGGATTTGTCACCAGTTTGTTGTTCAGGCTCGCTTGACTGGATTGCTAGGGTGGTGGCTAATAAGTCTAGAGGCAGAGTCTGCAACCTCTATTCTCTGAGCCTATTGAACACTTCCAACCCCTCATCTTGATATTTGATCCTGGCCAATGTTTTCACCTGAAATAATGATTATGCCGAGGAAAGCAGGTCATCAAAGTCATCCTTTTAATGATCAAGCTTTGTAAGTTTGGCTTGTTCAAGAACATTATAGGCAACTTTTCTTGGATCATATTGTCTGTTAGGAATTGTTGCAAGATTGAGCATTTGTATTTTTTATTCTTCCTTTTCTTCATGTTTGTAATCGTGGAGAGTGTAAACACCACATATTAAAGGCAATGTAGGCCATACCTGTTTCTTAGAATTTCTAAGGGTTTTTGATGTCACTTCTGTTGTTATCTGATAGGCCAATTCCTGAGCTAAAAACTTATCGGGCACATATAGGGGAAGGACATGGGGTTTTTTAAGGCTACCAAAAAGCCTTATATAAGTGAACTTGTCTTCTTCGAACCTTTTACCTAATATAGTCATGTCGATCCCTGCTTCCTCGGAAATCCTAGGGGCAGGCTTATAAAAAATATCATAATAGACAGGCAACATAAAACCATTATAGATTTTGTATAAATGATCTTTGAAGTGAGCTTTCCATAACATCTGATGATAAATATGGATTGGCTTAGGGTCCTGGGGAGTCCATCTCTATCCGAGTACCAGATATTCAGAGTTAAAACAGAGAGTATCCATAATATAAGCACTGTAATAAAAAGGGGAAATGGTCCTGGTATTTTTGCGTGAATTTGATCTGAATTCAAGAATTGTTGTGGTTGATTTGTCAGACAAAATGTTTTCCCAATCCATCACATAACTATTGACTGATGCCTCCATTAGAGGGACCATTTCAATGGTGAATTTAGCAGAGTCATGTATTCCCCACATTCTACATATCATAGCCCCGACATAACAGTTAGGAGAAGCCAATGAGTCCACAGAGTACTTACCTCATGATTCGTGTTTGTGCTTCTTGGGATTATGTCTCCACTGCTCAATTGGGGTCGATTCTGTCTCATTTTCATTTGCAAATTTTTCCAGGAAGGCTTTGCTGTACCGCTTTTCAGGCTCAGGCAAGTGATACATTTTCCTTAGATCATCGGGTTGAAACGAGCCGAATATCCTCCCGTCCATTGTACAAAATGTCCTGTTCGAGACTGGAATTTCCTCTACCACCCATCTCACTATATCAGTATATGGGAGTATTTTTTCTCGTGCTGCTATTCTGTGCAAATATGAACAAGCTAAATCTTTGAGGCATGCTTCTGATTTGTTAGTTGAGTCAATTATGGCTTCTTCTAATATTTCCTTAGGTTCCTCTACTTCAATTAAATTGTAAATTCTCTCCCAACTAGTATTTCCAAGGTCGAGGAACGTAGTGTTTGAAATTAACCCTTTTTTGCTTGGTCCAGGATCCTTGGCTCGCTACACTACTGCTGTAGGAACCGCTGCCATAGATTTCTTTGATTTCTTTCCCATTTGTTTCAAATTTCTTATTTCAGTGGAGTTCTGCACAAGCGATGGGAAAAACCGTGATATAGAGAAATGTTGTTATAGACCAATATGAAAATGAAAAAGAGTTACGTCGATCAACAGGTGCTAATGGATTATAATAAGGTCGTCACAGATAAAATCTAATGAAAAGATCTACCCTTAACTGCTTCATTGATTAGCCACTTAACCTTTCAATCATGGTAAAGGAGGTTTTAAATGTCCATCATGTCATTTATATGCAGAATGATTCATTCAAGTGTGGCTTAGATTTCTTTGATGGATAATCAGAAGTAAATTGCAAATCAGTGATATACAATGTGAAAGGAAAGGCTTTAATATTTGTTTTAAACATCTCCAACCACTGAAAGGTGACATAATGCATGCAAACCTTTTAAATATGTTCTCGAGATATGTGCCTCATCAATGCATAGCAATTGGGGAATGGATTTGGGTCTTATTATTGTATCAATGTGATTTCGCCGATCGCCGATTGCGATATGCTTTATCGCATCGGAGGATTCGAGTGTTCCTTTAATCATGTGTTGACTTGTTATTGCCGATTGCCAATGGCGATATGCTTTATCGCATTGGAGAATTTAGGAGGCTCTATTATATTGTTGCTTTGGAATTTACCTTTTTCGATATTCGATTGTGATATGCTTTTCGGATCAGAGTGAATGAATGTGTCTTTATATATGTTTCCCTTGTTATTGCAATATGCGATCTTCTGATCAATTTAACGCAATAACGAATATTTTTATAATAGTTTTAAAGTTTATTTCTTTTCAAAAGGCTTTTAAAATATTTCATTTACATTAAGCCTTTTGATAGGGGTTTTTCTTATGATGGGTTAGTACCAATTTATTTACATATCTAAGTTTATTTTAAAAGGGACCCACTTCATATTATGATTTTGTATAAAAATTTTATGAAATGGGGGGTTATTGTATAGCACAACAGGTCCTCAAGAACTAGCTGCTTGAGCATCCCATACTTGACACATCTAAGGTAAAGGGGGAGACTCATGAGTATAATGGCCATATATGCCACAACAGGCACAAGGTTTGTTCATGTGAAGACCCTGGTTTTTCTTGGGTTGTTCGCCCTTTTGTTGGGTTGCATGGTTTGGCTGAGGACCCTAACGTGCATTACATGGAGGACCCTAGCTTCCTTGACTATCTTTATATTGTTGGTTCCAATTACCCTTCCCATTTTTCCTTTTATTGGGGTTGGGGGGATTGGGTCTGCTTTGCTAAGCATACACTTGACCTTATGGAGGAGGTGGCTATTTTGGAAGAGGGGGAGCAGGCATGGGGGATGGGGCGCTAGTAACGGAGGGGTTGGAGCGCTAGGCAGTGTATACTAATAATGAGGAGATGGGGAAACATTGGGATAAATAGGTGATGCAACAAATGGCCTTGAAATCTGTTGATGTGGATGGGAATATGCATATGGCATGTTGGGATCTTGATAAGAGTTTCCATGTGGAGAATTAGGGGAGGGACAAATGTAAGAGGAACTGGTCCCTCCCTGAGGTGGACCATAACTCATCGGTGTTTGAGCATATGCTTGAGGGTGTGAAATAGTTCCTAAAATTTCATCCACGACATGAGATTCCCTTGGTGCATTAGAAGCACCACGCTAAGGCAGATTGGGGATGACAATATAGACATAACCTAACTGGGTGTAGAGAAAATCAAACTTTAAGGCTACATGGATAACATCTTCCTTAGACTTATGGAAGTGTGATGCGACATCTTTAGCGATGGGGACCAAAAGAGATCTAAGGAACCAATCCATATAGATATGATCTCCGAATTCAAGAGCTCCTTAGATGCTCCTCCTTCTATGGCATTCCTAAACATGGCCAGATAGGCGAGTGGCAGAAGTTTGATGAAAATAACTCAATAGTTTAGTACAAGTGTCATAATGAAGAGGTATCTGGAAATAGGAAACAAAATCATTAGCAAGAGTCACAAAAGTGGAATGAGTGGCTCTCAGTTGATCAACATACCACTTAACAACAACTCCAGTAAGTGTGCATTGGAACAAACGAAGATAGATGGAGTTTTCATTGGTGGAATTTGATGAACACCACATGTGTAATGAGAAAACATGATTAGTGGAATTTTCTTGAGGATTGCCTTCAAACTTTGGGATGTCCGAAGGGAGTTTACTAGGCATAGTAGGCCGAGTGGGATCATGGAGAAGGGGATCAATGATGAGCTGGTTGAAATCATGGAGACATAAACTAACCATAAAATGAAGCATTGGATGAGGAGTGACCACATCAGTGGTCATTCCATTGGTGGGGTTACCCTGGTTGGTACCTGGGTTACCATCCTGGTTTCCCACAACCATGTTGGTCCCTGACATGGTGATACAAGGTTGAGGAGACATGGAATCAAAGGAGGAGCTGAAAGAATTAGTACAATTGGAGTTAGAATGATGAATCGATAAAGGACCTTAAGAATGAACTCTAACTTGAAGGGCAAGAGTAAGATTTCCTAACAAGAACTAAGGATGAAGGCCTCAAATTCTCCGTGACAAATGCCTAGGGGACGTAACTGAAGGGTGATGATAGGAATAAAAGAGAAATTAACATCAAGAAAACACCTAATTCCATGGTTCCAATTGTAAACTAACTATGTTAATGATGTTAATCTAATACAAGAAAACATGTCTGATAAAAAAAGAAGACCTCTAGCTTATAAATGGTATAAATCCTCAAACGACCCTAGATCTACTATTTCATATGGCCTTCAAAATAAATTCTTAGTTGATAGAATCTCATCCCCACAAGCAGAGTCGTCCAGTGAAAGGTAGGGTAGTGAACCAACTTCTTCCCACCGAGGAGAACCACTCGCATGATTACCTAGCCTAACCCCCTCTGAATCACGTTTTTGATGCACTCCGGCTTTGGACCATGGCATGCTGAAGGAGTTTAAGCTCCTTTTGTAGAACTCAACAACTCCCCATTAATGTTTTATGATATTTGAACTAATAAATAATGAGGACCCTTTTAAAAATTGATAAAGCTCCTTAGTTCTAATAAAATAAGGCAATTTTTAGTTTTTGTCACCAAAATTCCTTTGAAAAAGAAAATATCCCTTATGAGAGCTTCCTTATAAGGGATTAGCCTCATAAATATAGTATTCGCAAATAACCCGATAGGATTTTGTTTAAAAAATGTATTATCAAAAAATTTATATTAGAATTATTTAAAATCGCAACATTAATTATAGTAATGTTTCGATAAAACTTTCCCCCAATTAAAACTTTATGATAATTTAAGTCTAAAGCTATATAACATGGCCTTATAAAAAATGTCTAGCCCCACAAGACTACCATGTAGTATATCAAAGCTTCCATATATTAGAATTTTAAGAGCAAGTGCAACTTTAACACTCTCGATATCCGTCATCCTTTGATCCTTTGATATCCTTCATCCTTTGATATTTCGACATACCTCATCCTCGGATATTCAACTCCTATCCATATTGAAAATTTTATATCGGGAGGAACTTTTTTAAAATCTATGATATGACATTCTCGATACAAAATCTCTGATACCTCTTCCTTCTTACAACTCATAATAGTTATATCTTTGAATAATGCCTATCATAAGTTGAGGATATCGCAAGTTTTAAAGGTCTATCCCTAAGATTTCCTTGACAAGATCCACTGATATACTGACATGTACAAAGCTCGGGTGAATGCACGTTTATCATTTAATGGAAAAAATTAATAAATTTATGGTTTTTTGAAGTTTTAAATTATTTAATCATTGCAGCTTGATGTCATCTAGATTTTCTCACAAAGACATAAATCGTTATGGAAAATAGTTATTTTTCCTAAAAAACCCAATGGTTAAGGAATTTCCACTTATTCTTGTGTTTTCCATTATTGGCTAATCCTGACAAGAAATATTCATTACGAATGTCTAGGGAAGCTAAGGCAAGGAAGAAACTCATTGTTCAACAACAACCGATCGCTCCTCCACATGAAACTAGAGAAATTCATGCATTATGCTCAGATACAACCTGTTCTCCAAGAGGATCTAAACATTCATAGGATTGATGAGGAGCTCTAGACGAAGTAGAAGAAGTTAGAAGAGATCTCGGCATCTTCGAAGACCTTGCCAGTATCGCAAAGGCTCACAAGGATCATTGAAGGAAAGACTCTTCAAAAGGAGATTGAAGACCATCTGTGAAAGGAGAAAATTTTGATAGAAAGGACTCAATTCTTGTAAGATGACGCCTTACCTCTTTCATAGGTAGTTGACAGTAAGCTCATAGGGCCACAACAGAGGTAGAAAGAAGTTCTATAGAAGACTGCCCAACCAACCACAGAGGCATTACTAGAAGAAGTGCATAGAGAGGAGAAGTAGGTAGAAAAAATACTTTAGTAGTATAACATTGCATATGTGAGCATCACAACAAATATTCTTGGAACAATAGCTGAGTGACTCAGGACGAGTCACATTTGAGCATTGGGGACATATTGGGCACAGCCCAACTTGGTCCAATTTTGGTCAAAGACTCCGCATTTTGAGTAGTGGAGTGCGTGGAGTCCGTGAAGTTCTATTCACCGCATAATGTCTAGATGCTTTGGTGTGGGTCAAATCCCCTCATTTTTTAATGGGTATCTGGGTTTTAGCTCATTGTTTTATCAAACGCATAGTATGTGCACCATGTTTTTGCAGTAATGAAATATATATAAGGAAATGTAATTCTTTGTCAAAGAAAATAGATGTCGATGAATTGATTATACTTTTTCCTTTAATCAATGTTTTGGGTCTAGGGAAAGGATCCACAACTGAGTGTGTGAGGGCCTTGAAGAGTCTATACCTGAGTTTGCAAACCACCTGTAGATGGGTACATAGGTCGAGAAGTTGTATATACAGAAATATCTATCTTAATAATGACGAATAAGTTTTGGCAAAGTCTTGTGTGTATGTATTCCTAATTTGTGTTCATATGTACTGATATGCATGCTTTTTACTTATTTATGTGAAAGAATACATGTTATATTGTTCTCTGATATGTTTATGTAATATGTCCAAATCTATGAAGTAAAATATTCAGCATGAAGTCTTTTATGTATGCGAAGTTCTAGATTTGTATATAATATAAGAAAACACACAGGTGCCATGATGTAGTCTCCCTTTGGCTATAGAAACTTGTTTCTACAACCTCTCATAACCACTTTGGGTGATACTACAACCTTCTTGTAGGTCATTCATGGAAGGGCTAGTTTTTGAGGTCTTTTTTCATATGCAATACACTTTGAACCTAGGTCCAAGCCCCCCTAAAGCCAATAGTGGAATGGACAAGTGGCTATTTGCATGTTGCTTCCATTGAACCACTTAACCTTGGTTTCTTGGTGTGCTTATTCAGCCTAGTTACTACTTCACAATTTAATTATCAATTTTTTTTAAAGATTTGTGTACGAAATTTTGACATACCATGCTAACCCCACCCCTCGAGTTGGCTACTCTCAATATCTCAATCACCTAGGAAGGCAATTATTTGAAATAAGCTTCATAGTTTGGGTTAGTCGTTGAAGTCATTAATAAATAACATCATTTCTAGGTAGGAGAAAGAGAAAGAAAGGTTGCTCGATCAACATGTATATGGGAGATATGGGCTTAAGATTGAATATCTGCCATATTGATAGCTTCTTCATTCAATTTATTTCCACCCGTGGAGGTGGTGTAGACCATAGAAATAAAGGTAAGATATGCAAATATCTTGGGCTTCCTTGCTCTCTAGCTATGGTGGTGGGATGCCTTCATCCTATGGGTTTAAGAAAGGAATAACAACTAGATAATTAGTGGAATTCCATTCTATTGAAGATTTAAATAGTAGAAGCAACATTTTCATACAACAAAATAATAGTTTTCAAAGCTTCAAGATACTGTTGGAATTATGATACAGGTGTTGTCCTTGATGGAAACTCACTCAGATGAAAGCTCACAGTGCAATAGGTCAAAGAATTATAGATCAGATTACAAAGAATGAAGAAAGAGAGGTATACACAGGTTCACCTTGTCCAAGCCACGTATGCACACGGGTTTATTGAACAAAATGTGCATATACGTAAACGCGTACATCTTGGAAAAACAAGGTTTTTGGTCCAAGTATTTGACCCAAGGTAATTGGTCCAAGGTATTGGTCCTAAGTAGTTTTGGTCCATGGTATTGAGAATGGAATAAAACTATATAAGGAGGAGAAGATCATTAGGCCATGTGTGCGAGTATTTTGAATATCTTATGAAGTGTTGGACAATATATGCAGGTTAATGACCTTCTGATGGTTTGCTTGATTTGATCTATGGCTGATGAAGACTGATGGACTGGGATCATAAAGGCTTAAAAGTATTCTCATTATGTGGTTTGATCTCGAACAATCTAGATCTGATTAACTGATGCATGTTTATTCTGTAAATGTGATGATCTGGGTATGACTGAAGTTTGGAATAGTTGAGATGTTTTAAGTTAGCATTTAGAGATCTGTACGGAGGTTCACTTTAGTAAAAGAGCATATACACGCTGGTTCAACATATAAAAGTAGCATATACATCATATATTGGAATTTTCAAATCTGTACGTTAGTTCCCTTTGGTAAAAGTGTGTATACACGCTGGTTTCACACATGGAAGTAGTGTATACATTATGAAGCATGATGTTTAAAGTTTCAGTTGTTTCTATTTACTATTACAGAGTTTTGGGTTCTGCTTTGTGTTCTGGTGACTATATTCTGGTAATAGTGTTCTGAATGATCATATTGATTCATTGTGATTTGCTTCAGTGATGATGGGTTATTGATTGGTTCAGTTGTGGTTGATTCAGAAAATGATGATTGAGTTTCAGTGGTTGGTTGATGCAGATGTATTTGATGGTTGTATTGCAGTTATGATGTTCTGAGTTTCAATGTTGTTGATGGGTCTAGTATGAAAATTGGATGAAACATGGCCTTCAAATTGTGGTGTTGTATTCTAGGAGTATCCAGTCTAAAAATTAACGCAACGTGGTCCCTGGTGGAAGAGTGGATTTTTTTGTAGGCTCGCACCTACGTACTAGTAAACATATTGGCTAGTACAAGAGCTAGGGGGTTATAGCTACCTTCCAGTGGTAGCTGGAGAATGAGAGATGATTGTAGCCTTCTGCAGGTGGGTGCCTGCATACTAGTATGAGTCTGCACCAGTACAAGATTGTAAATAGATTTTCTTATTATTAAAAAGAAGATAGAGACAACAACAACAGGTGGTTTTTACCCACATTGGGTTTCCACCTTATATCTTGGTTTTCATGTGTGTTGCTTATGTGTGTTTCTTTATTATACTTTTATTGCATTGTCTAATAAATCTCTGATATACTGGTTTAAGCTCAATGCATGATAAATTGTCTAAATCAAAATTTCTCTACATATACGTTGGTTGCTTTAAGTACAGTCGTGTGTACATGCTAGTTCACTTCACTGAAGTAGCGTGAATAAATCTGCTTGGGAAATAAAATTATAGATCTGATAATATTGATTCAACCCTCTCTTAGTATTATTTCTAGCAATTAGTATCAGAGCAGGTCCTTCAAAAGAAGCTTGATCACTTAAAGGGAGATCCATCATCATGAGTAATCAAGAAAGTGTGGGATCCATCAGACCGCCAATCTTTGATGGGTGCAATTTTTTTTATTGGAAAATAAGAACCACAACCTATCTACAATCACTTGGAACAAATGTCTGGGAAATTGTGGAAGGAGGATATACATTTCCAACAGTAATTCCTATAGATGTGACAGGTAAAAAGAAATATGAAACCAATGCCAGAGCTGTAAATACTTTATTGAGAAGTATGTCGCAATTAGAGTTTGCCAAATTCATGCAACTCAAATCAGCCAAAGAAATATGGGACAAAATCATTCTGAGCTAGGAAGGAGACTCTCGAGTAAAACATGCTAAGCTTCAAACTCTCAGAATTCAGTATGAAACTCTTAAGATGCACAATGATAAAAGTATAGCTAGTTACTTCTTACATATATATGATGTTGTTAATTGTATGAAGAATATGGGTGAAGAAATAAAGGATGTTACCTTAGTTGAGAAAGTTTTGAGATTCTTGTGTGCTAAATTTGAATCAAAAGTGTCTTCCATAGAAGAGAAATAGGATCTGCAGACTATCACTATGACACAACTTCACAGAATATTAAATGCCTTTGAGATGAGAAAAGAAGGACCATCAGATATGAGAAAAGCCACATTTAAAGCTTCAGCAAAAGGAAAGGAAGAACACAATGAATCAGGACATATTTCAAAAGAAGAAGATGAGGTAAACTTTGTTAAGAAGCTTCAATGGGGTGCCGAAAGATTTAGAGGTAAGCTACCCTTCAAATGCTTTGCCTGTGGTAGAGTCAGTCATTATAGTGCCAAATGTCCTCATAAAGATAAATATGAAAAAGGGAAGGAATATGCAAAATGGAATAGAAAACAAGTTGTAAATAAAAGGAGTTACTATACTCATGAAGATAGCGATGGTTTATTAAATAGTGATGAAGATGAAAATAGTAACGACTATAGACTTCTAATGGCTTATGAAGATGATAATTTTTGGGATGCTTTAGAAGAGGATGACCTTCATGAAGAAAAATCTAAATTCAAAATCTGTTTGGAAGAAAAGAATATGATTATAGATACCTTGACATACCAACCTGCTGAAAAAGAAAAACACAAGGAAAAACTAGAATGTGAAATTGTGGGTCTAAGAAAGGATCTTGAGAAAACGAAATCTCTCAATATTATATTTGCTAAAGGATCAAAAAATTTAAGTGGAATTATCAAAGTGAAACATTCTCTTTTGATAAAGACATGTCTTGGATATACTGAAGAAGCATCTCAATCTCAGAAGCCGACAACCTCCACCAAAAGCTATGTTGATGCAGCAAAGACCACTAAACAATATGAAAATTAGCAAAGGCATAAAGTAGATCGCCAAGTAAATCCGACTCAATTTACTCCAAGGATTAATAGAAGGCACAACCAACCTCATGTAAAGCATACTCAATTTTCTCCAAAGAGGAATATCACTAGAAACTACAATCACCAGGTCAATAGATTCGATAGTCGAAGGAACTTCTTTAATGGGCAATGTTTTTCATGTCATAATCTTGGACACAAAGCTACAGAATGTGTTGCTCAAAAAACCATCATGACTAGAGAAGCACGAAATCAAAGGAATGTGACAGCGATCAAGAAAATTTCCTATTATAACTTTTCTCTTCTTGAAAATGAAATAGAATGCTCAATCTGTAACAACTTTGGTCATGAAGAATCTGAATGCAGGAGAAAATTTCGGAAAACATCTCAAAAGGAGAAAACTCTATTAAATCCAAAGATATGGAGAAGGAAAGAATCTCAAACAGAAAGATGTGATATAGCCTTGTATGCAGAAGGACAAGAAAATCATTGCTACATTGACAGTGGATGCTCAAAACACATGACAGGTGACAAAGAAAAACTTCACTCATATAATTCCTTAGAAAAGGAGAAGAATGTCTCATTTGGAAACGACACTCTTGATGTTATAAAAGATAAATGCTCTGTTTTCTTGAAAGAAAAGGTTAAAGCTAGAAATGTTATGTATGTAGAAGGTTTAAAGGATAACCTGTTGAGTGTCAGTCAAATGTGTGATCAAGGAAATGAAGTGGTGTTTCAATCAAACAGATGTGTTGTTCGTAAGCTTGATACAGGAGACAACGTGATCAAAGGTACAAGAACTCCGAACAACGTATACATACTCAAGTGAGGACAACAACAGTGCTATCTAAGAAAAAATGATGAAAACTGGCTGTGGCATAGAATACTGGGACATCTGAGCTTTTCTCAAATAAGAAAAGCATGTAGATTCAAGGTTGTTCATGGTCTTTCAGATATCGGCATCCTTGAAAAGACAATATGAAAACCATGTCAAATCGGTAAGCAAACCAGAGCTCACTTCATTGAAAAGGAAGGCTTAGCTAGTAAGCCTCTTGAACTTATCCATACTGATTTATATGGACCATCAAGGAAAAAGTCACCTCGTGGAGAAGAATACTTTATTTTGTCCATTGATGATTTTTCCAGAATGCGTTGGATAGGTATTCTAAAGCATAAATATGAATCATTTGAAAAGTGCCAAGCCTTCAAAGCTTTGTTGAAAATGAATTAGATTTAAAAATCAAATGCCTCAGATCTGATCAAGGAGGGGAATTTACCTCAAATGAATTCTTTGACTTTTGTGAACAACATGGAATAAAAATGTAATTCTCCACCACAAGTACTCCTCAACAAAATGGATTGGTGGAAAGAATGAATAGAACTGTTCAACAAATGGCTTGAGCTATGCTAGATGAATTTGGAACTCTTGCAACCTTCTAGGGTGAAGCTACATTCGCCACCATAACTATTCTCAACCAAGAAAATGTTCGGGTAAATAGCACTCAAACCCCACATGAACTTTGGAATGGTAAGACTCCTACTGTAAAATACTTTAAATTTTTTGGAAGAAAATGTTATATCAAAAGGACTGATGAAAAACTTGGTAAGTTTGAGCCCAGGGCAAATGAAGGTATTCTTCTTGGTTACTCTTCCTGAAGTAAAGGATATAAATGTTATGATAAAATACTTGGGAAAATTGTTGAAAGTTTTGATGTTGTAATTGATGAAGCATGCAAAAATCCAAAACAGATAAAAACAAAAGATTATAACAATGAAGAAGATGGGGTTTATTTTCCCACATCAAATCACAATGATATTGAGGAAGAAACCAATGAAGCACCAGAAGAATAGATAATAGTAGAAGAAAAGACTTCGTCCAAGTATGTTTAGAAAAAACATCCAGAAACTCAAATTTTAGGGGGTAAAGGGGTAGGTGTACAGACAATAAGAACTATTATAGAAACCTAAAGCTATCTAGCATTACTATCCTCCACAGAACCTAAAAATGTAAATGAAACATGAAAATATGAATGTTGGGTGAAGGCCATGAATGAAGAACTTGAGCAAATTGAAAATAATAATACTTGGGAATTAGTTCCTAGACCTCATGATAAAAATATTATAGGAACCAAATGGATATTCAAAAACAAGCTGAATGAAAAAGGAGAAGTCATTAGAAACAAGGCTAGACTTGTTTGTAAAGGGTATGCTCAACAAGAAGGTATATATTTTGAAGAAAATTTTTCACTTGTTGCTAGACTTGAAGCCATAAGGATGTTTCTTGCTCTTTCTAACTTTCAGAAATTCAAAGTATACCAAATGGATGTAAAATCTGCTTTCCTTAATGGAGATTTAGAAGAAGAAGTTTATAT
>APFE030663116.1:3670-16290 GCA_000404065.3 Pinus taeda
ATACATGGCAGCCACTCATGCAAGCAAGGAAGCAGTTTGGTTGCAGAGATTGTGTTCAAGTATGGGGTTAGTACAGGGAGCTATAAGGATAGACTGTGATAGCCAAAGTGAGATTTACTTGGCAAAGAACCCTGCTTATCATTCAAAGACAAAGCACATTGATGTTCAGTATCACTTTGTGAGGGATATGATAGAAGACAAAAAGGTGTTGCTGGTAAAGGTGGACACTTTGAAGAATACTGCAGATGCATTGACAAAATCTGTTAGCTCTGAGAAGTTCTCTTGGTGTAGAGAAACAATGGGTGTTTCAGGGCTGGAAAAATGACTAGGCTCTCCTGTGGCCCCCTGTGGAAAGAAAACAAATAGTGGGAGATTGTTGCGTTGTGTTATATTCTTTCCACATAGTTAACAGGGTATTTGAGGGGTACCCATAACCCCACTTTATGGGGTCTGGGGCAACGCCCCTGAAAATTTTGGTTTTGGACCCTATGTTAGGTTGGGCGGACCCACCTATGGTTCTGTGCATGATTTTCACACATGTTTTTTGGACGCGATGGTTTTTGGTCCATGGTTTTGGACGCGATGGTTTTTCGGTCCATGGTATTGGATGCTTCAGCATGTATAAATTATGTATTGTAACATTGAAAGGAACATAATGAAAAATCAAGCTGGTAGTCTCGGTTTTGGGATCCAGGGGAAAATCTATGTGCATATGTGTTTTTATGTGTTATGCTCTCGCATTGTTTATTTTTTTGTGATTTAGAATTCGTATGCAAGTAATTTCTGTACGGGGTTAAAACCTACAAAAATACATGTTGTTATTTCTTATTGTTCTGTGTTCTAGGTATATTTCTTCGCATATTTGGTATTCTGGTAACTTCTCGCAGGTCAAGAGCATAAAAAGTTGCTAAGTGGACACTTTAAGATGTATACATACCATTCTACATTGAAGTACTTGGTTAACAAGCATGTGTTGGGGGGGAAGATATGCAGATGGTTGTTGCCATTTCAAGAATATGATTTCGAATTCATTGTGAGGCTAGGATGATTGAATGTAGGACCGGATCATATGTTGTGCATTGAAACAGGAGAGGAGCCTACTAATTTGGAGGACAAACTGCCTAATGTGTAACTCTTTGTGGTGTGTGTAGATGAAACTCACTTTGTAGATATCCTACTCTTCCTGATGACGGGGACAACTCCTAAAGGGTATATAGTGGCTCCAGTATTGCAGCAATAATGCTGCAACTCCTGTGACTCCCTTCTTTACTTTTATCAACCTCGTTGTTCGTAACAAACTTGGAAGCGACGGTGTTGTATGCATAAGTACTAGCTCTTGCCGCAACTGTCACTTGGTTAGCTGGCACAAGTCCACTAGGGGCTTTAGCCAAATTCTATGAGCTCTTAGAAGAAGCTTCTAATTGATGGATGAAAGCTAACTCAAAGGAAACTAATCTACTTGCAAAAAGAGATTGAAAAAACTGAAGGAAAGCGCAAACCCTAGCAAACCTTAATTCTACAAGCTAGTCCTACTGATGTAACAATGAGAGTGCAAACTACTGAAAGAGATTCCATTACTTCTATGAAGGTAAAATACACGTGTTTAAACTACCTTTCTCCTAAGAAATAATCTTTTTGTATTTTTTATTAAGTTGTCAATTTTCTCATGCATATGCTTGAACTGTGCTTTACTGTGCAGGGGTGGATCAAGGAAGAGGAATGCTTTGAAAAGGTTGTAGAGGTTCAAAGAGGGTCTACGGAGTCCCTAACACTCTTCCAGAGAGTTTCACAAAGTTTGGCTATCAGGAAACCTCATTTGTGAGCTTCTACAGGAAGTCTGCAGGGGTTTTACAGGATGTTTCAGAATTTCTACAGGATGTTTAGAAATTGGTTTTTAGGGGATGGATGAGTGAGGGAAGGTGCATGGATGGATATGGAGGTAGGATAGGGGTCTAAAATGGCCTAAGGATTGGTGGATGGAGCGGTGAAGAGGTGTATAAGGATGACTTGGCTTGAAGAAGGCTAAGGCAATGATGAGCAAGAAGGTAGGGTTACATGGACAAAAAGGATAGATGAGAGACGAGAAACTTAGCTAAGAGATAGAACAGGTGGCTCAGATGATACTTTGGGTGGATGAAAGAATGGAGGAGATGCCCTACACGGTGTACCTCGATCAAATCAACAAAGGCTTGCAAATGATCAAATCTTGAACTAATATAGTCTAACCATGAACAACATAAATGAACAACAGCTTTATTCGGGAAGAAAACCTTGTACATCAACTATGCAAAGAAACATTTCAGATGTCCAAACCCATGACTAATCTCTGCTAATGAAAACAATACACTAAGGATTGCATAGTCAAGCAACTAGTGTTTTTGTTGAGGCAGCACTGTTTCCTCAATTCCAGCCCCTAATCCAATATGGATGAGGTGAAACCAGGAGTGTGGTTGTCCCTTTTCTTTGAGGTTTTTCTATTATTATCCTACCAAAGCACCTAAAGCAATGTCATTCATAAACAATGATCTATTCAAGCAACATAACGAAATCTACATAACAGAAATACGTTCAAATGCATAAAGGAAAACAATGATACGTAAAGGAAAAGTAACAGTACAGAAAGGAGGCCCTAGGCTCTCAGGTTGGGCCCAACCCTGAGAGCTATGGATCCTATGAAAAACTCAGATTGGATAGGAAACCAAACTACTTCTCAGTATCCAAAAATAATCATAAGAGTGATGCCAAAATTGGCTACAAAAGAACAAAATAGAACTGGTAGCACTGAGGTGCAAAATACACAATAGTTTCAAAAGTCCCTTACGAAGGCTGAGGCCTCAACATTTATACATCACGAGGGACCTAGCTGGCCTCCTCAATCTATGGAACTCGACTGTCAAACTGTGAGTTAAATAGCCCCTTCTAAATTCTGCTTGGCTGCCTTCTAGATTCGGTTTTGGTGGTCTTTGGAGCTCGGAGTTGGGGGTGAAGATCCCTAGGAAGGGTTATTTAATGCCATAGACAACCCCCCTATGAATCCTCACCTTAGACTTGGCTGTCTTATAGCCCATGATTACTTGAATTTGCTCCAATATGTGTCAAAAAACCTGAAATAAGCATGTGTTAACCACCTAGGAAAAGTGACTTCCCTTATTCGTACAAATGACATAAACATACTGAAAATAATGCATAAACTATAGAAAATGAATGATTTGAACAAGGGCTGAACAAGGATAATTAGGCCAAATGAGCCCAACAAGTTACCAATTTTGGGGCTCATCATCACCCCCCTACTAAAAGGGTTGCTCATCCTCTGAGCAACTAGTCTAGCTCCTTTTCTTTCATTGCTTTAATGGCCACTCTCACATCCCAGGCTTCTAAAGTAGTGTCCTCCACACTGTCATGGAATCCGGCCTTCCTCTCCACCTCTTCCCACTGCTTATGCTCCTCCTCTTCTGTGCCTCCCTCTAGCAATCCCAAAAGAAAGGGTGGACTTAGCTTGAGGCCTATCCAATTGGGTTGGAGGTTCTGCATAGACTTCTTGTAGAGAGGTACCCGTGCCAAAACCTCCCTCATCCGAGTTGGAGTGTGATATTCTCGAATTTTGAGGATGTGGGACAATGTGTTCCACCTACGGGTGCAAGCATGAACACAATTGTCCCCTAGTAATCGCTCCATATCCTCGAAGTGTGCTATGGCCTGGGCCTGACGATCCATGTACTCTAATAAAACCTGAGAGTTGGTCACTAGGTGCTGGTGAGCGGTTATCAACACTGTGGGGTCCCCTGGCTCTGCTCTAATCAGCAGTGGTTCATGTAACTCCCGGTCCATGACATTCCTGACCTCAGCTGCTCTCTTCTCTTTGTGGTTTAACCATGAGGTCATTTCCATCAGCTGCATGTCCCCTACTGCTGTGTTGGGGTCCCATGAAGTGATGTTTGGAAGGGCCAAGTTATGGAGGTAAAACTATGAGAGCTTGGCCTTATCTTCCGATGAACTGGTGTTACATAAATCTGTGAACTGCTGGGGGTTTTGGATGTGGGAGATACCCCTCTGTGCCAATGTATTGATTTGGAACTGCAACCACTGGTCCCTTAGGTACAAGCCATAAGATTTGGCCGGCTTCCTACATTGCAGTGCTTCCATTGCCCAACTGGCCATGCAGGCCAGTTGTGCCTCCTTTTCTTGCACCTGCTTCTTCAAGGATTGTATCTCCATATCTACCTGCAGTCCCTTTTCCTATAGCTGCTGGTTAAATTCCTCGAGATCAGCTTGCATCTCTTCTTTTCCTTGAGGCTCTGCTGAGGGATCCTTGGTTTCCGTGTCCTTTTCCTTCCTCTGTCCCTGCAGCTGGAGCTGTTGTCTGAGCAGCTCATTCTCTTCTCTTAACTTGGCTTGCTGGGAGCTTTCCACATGCCTTACTCTTGCCAACTCCCTTTGTGCTTCCTTGAGCCTTTCCTCTAGAGGTCCTATATCTGCTACCCCCTTAGATTTAGTGATCCTCATCCATGTGTGGGTTCGTACTCTTTCTTCCAGTGCTAGAAACAATGGCACTGTGAACTTTTGGGGAATAATTCTGCCAACCTCCAAAAAGTTATAATAAGAGCCCAAGTTGGGCTAGGGGCTTGGTTCCATGATAACATCGACTTTCTCCTCCTTCTGTGGTGACTTGGCTGCTCCCTCCTCCTCCTGCGGTGACTCGGCTACTCTCTCCTCCATCTGCTCAGTTTCTTTCAGCCTAGCCAAAGTTTCCTATAGAATAGCCTCAGCATCCTGTAGAGAGGCTTCTGAGCTCAATTTCTCCATTTTGTCCCTCCATGAGGATGTTTTTGGGCTCCCCCGCTCATAAGTAATGGATGCCTTGGAGGGGGATTTATCCTTTGGTGTGGTAGGGGTATCCACGATGGTGATCGGTTCTTTTGATGGAGGTTGGGGTCTGCCAGTCTTAATCCTTACACTCCTTCTCGCTTTGAAATACAGAGGAGTCTCCCTCTTTCATTTTTCTTTTGGCTTGGAGAGGTACTTAGGGTGGCCAGTACAGCTGCTGCCTCACTAGCTAGGATTTCAGCCGACTTCTCCTTCTGTTGTCCTTCTTTCAGACTTCCTGTAGAAAGTCCTGTAGCGGTTGCTTTCTGGCTTCCTGTAGAAGCCGTTTTCAACTTTCCTGTAGAAATACTCTGCTGCTTTCCTGTAGAAATACTCTGCTACTTTCCTGTAGAAGCCAAGGGCACTGTTTTAGCCTGCTTGGCTGAGGGGACTTCTCCTTTTGTCTTGGCTGAGGTTTCCTTAGGGGTGCCCTTACTGTCTTGGACTTTTTCAGTCCGTTATGCCCTGCTCTGTAGCCTTTTCTCCCTGGGCGTTGGTGCAATTCTATCATCCCCTGTTTTGGTAGCTTGTTCCATTGCTGGTGTTCCTATTTTCTCTTGCTTTAGTGTTTTGCCAGGGGCTTCTTGTTTTTTAACTTTCTTCTCTGCCTGAGTAGGCTCCTTCTCCTCACTGCTAGAAGAAGTGAGCTCCTTGGCTAAGACTCGGATGTCATCGTCTTTCGACATATTCCAGAAAATTTCCTAGGCGAGAGGGACAGTGAAAGTGTGGAGTGCATCTTCCACGAGGAGCTTAATAAGCCCATGATGAGCTAGCTGGTCTGGTGTCCCCTCTCTGAGTTTGGTGGCACATTCAGTCATGGACTCCAGGAGGAAATAAGGAATGCTCAATTTTTGCTCTGAGGGTAGGTCCATGTGGTGTCTGAGTTCTGTGAGCAGCCGAAAATGATAGCCATATATGATGCTAAATCGCCCCTCACACGTAATATACTTCATAATTTGGAGGCTGGCTTCACTCCAGAATGGTTGTAGGCTAGTCCTCCGAACTCCATTCTTATCTTCTGAGAATTGTTCTTCTGGAAAGAAGAATTCTTTTTTAGCCTTCTGACCCAGCTTCCTCTCCTCCTTATCCCAAGGCATCCCCATTGGAAGATCAGTTACCCTGCTGATGAGCTGTGGGGTGAATCTGAGGGTCAGTCCTCTGAAGTTGACAACGGCCAATGTCTTTGACTTTGGCTTTAGGGACCGAAGGAATCCTTCCGCAATTTCATCGTTGTGACCTTGGAGCTTGTCATAAAATGACATCCAGTGTGCACGGGAAAACAAGTCCACCACCTCAGGGGTTTCTCGTAATTTCTTGGAGTCCAAAGGTTCTTTTCGGATGAACCCTCCCGGCATGGTAAAACTCTATGTTTGCTGGCGTTTTCACGCAGACTGGGAATTCTGGGTGGATTTCCTCCTCAGAGCGTAAAAAAGGATATCTTTGGTCAATTAACCTGTGCTGAACTTGCCTGCTCACATATACAGAAGGAGAACTTCAGGATTTTTCACACGGAGCGCAGAGCTACGTCTCCATTATACACATAGTCGCATAAAATTTACAATTTTAACAGTGTTTCGACAGTGTATCACTTTCTACAGGAGGGATTTTGCATTCATGCGTGGAGGAAATCTCGCATGCAGATCACTAAGACAATTTCGGCAGCGATATATAAAAAACTTCAGACAAAATTGCATTCACATTTCTCTACCCCCCTCACTACATCGAATTCACCACCTTTGGAATTTTTTTTTTGCATGGGGAAGTTGAATTCTGCCTACCTCACTGAAATTCACCACCCTCGACGTGAACAGTCCACGTTGCTTCGGATGCCATGTTTCCTGTAACGCAGCTTCCTGTAGAAATTGTTCTCGGCTTCTGGATGAGGTTACGGTAGCGCAAGACCAGTCTGAGCGGTAGCAGGACGTTTGAACAGGTAAAAAATGCGGGCTAACCACTTGCAGAGGAGGAGGACGCACATTCGGCTGGAAAACGGTTATGATCATAAATGACTGCAGTGCATCATAAGTATCAACCGGACGATTTCAAATTGCTGCGGATTTCATGGCGCGGGGGTGAGCTGTCCCCGCTGATCTATTGGCCGACGTCATCGTAATCATTCCCCAGCGTGCCCCTGACCGCTGAATTCTTTCCTCTGCATTTACCGCCGCCATTCTTGTCATACTTCCGCTTCTCCTTGACTGGACACTTCCCACGTGCCAATTATCCAACCTTTTGGCATAACCAATCTAGTTCGGATCCTACGAGGCTGCTTGACTGGCTGTGGTGGCCAGTTGAATGGCAACCAACCTTGTTCAATCTGTCCATTCTCACAGTCATGCATATTCAAAGTATAGCTTATGCAATTTGACGAAATAAGGTTAGGCACTTACCTGTGCGGCCGTGGACGTGGTTTTTTTTAGTTTTCAGGATGAGGGATGCTGAATCTGCATGCTGCTATATCGTGCTCAAGTGCTAGAGCTTCCCTTCATTGGATGCTGCTGGCTGTGAGTCTTGGAGACTCGTTTCTCTGGTGGCGAATATGACATGCACCGGTTCTGCGAGCTGCTGGTGTCTTCGTGGTAGGTACTCCAGCTGGATCAGCTGCTACAGGATTCCTGTAGGACATCCTGTAGCCGTTTCTCCTCCTGGGGTGCATGCTGATAGAATTCGAGTCACGTTTCACAGGTGAAAGGTGTTGAGGTCGCCTAGACAGGTGAGTGCTCGAGCTTCAGAAGACCTTATTTTTGAGATTGAAAAAAACAACTTTTCTTATTTGAAAAACAGAATTCTGGTTGCATGTGAAGGTATGCTTGCTCAGATTAGAGTGATGGCGGTGAAAGGAGGTGGAATGAGTGGAGGATGGAGGAAAAGGGTGATTGCATCCCTCCTCAGCCGACTTCAAGCTCCAAATCCTTCCCTGCAATCGATTCTGGCCCGTCCAAAAGCTCTACAGGAAGTTTCCTGTAGAAATATAGAACTTCCTGTAGAAAGTCCTGTAGCTTCCTGTAGAAGGCTGAACCATGACCCGATTGTGTCTAAACTTTGAAAAAAATGAGTGTTCATGGCGGGTGTGCATGTGAGGCTGTCTGGTAGCTTGATAGGGACCCTTGTCCTTGAGTTGAGAGTCCTCCTTTGGTGTGCTGTGTACCTGCAACCTACAACACTTTCAGAGATCAGCTTGTTTTTTTTTTTTTTTTTTTTTTTTTTTTTTTTTTTTTTTAAGAGATAGCAGGGGTGCCTCAATGAGGTTTTCACCCCTACCATCTGCCTTGGGTGCCTCGAAAATATTTTCACCCAAGGATCTTTTTATTCCCATTCTTTTTCAGAGAGACAGCAGGAGCGCCTCAATGAGGTTTTCACTCCTACCATCTGCCTTGGGCGCCTCAGAGAGGTTTTCACCCAAGGATCTTTTTATTGCATTTTTTTTTTTGAATATAAAATGATGCTCAGGGTGTGCCCAAAACAGAGGCAGAACCCTTCTCTATGACCAGCACTGAGTTTTCCATAGTTTTGATGAACTCTTGCCTCGAAAGAGGTTTCCTATAGATCTTTAGTCGATGCCCATTGACGAGCATGGGGATGGCTTCTTCATCAATAGTCTGGATAAGTACGGAACCATTGTCATTGCACTTTTCCACTGCATATGGTCCTAGCCACCTCGTTCTCAGCTTCCCTTTGAAATCCTTATGTTTGGAATCATACAGTAGCGCCCAATCTCCCGGCTGGAATTGTTTGTCACTAAGGTGCCGGTCATGCCATACCTTCCTCTGAAGTTGAGTCACTTCTGAGTGGAGGAGGGCCTGCATTTGAAGTTCGTCTAACCCATTCAGCTGCATTAACCTTTCTTGTTAAGCATGGCTGAGATCTAGGTCCAGCTGAGCTGCCATCCTCAATGTGTTGTATTCAAACTCGATTGATAGCAAATCTCTCTTCCCATAGACCAGCTCATAGGGTGTGAAACTAGTTGTGGTCTTCCAAGTGGTGTGGTAGGCCCAAGTGGCCTCAACCAGGCGATCTGCCCAATCCCTTCTACTACTGCTCACCACCTTAGTCAAGATCCCCTCTAATGCTCTGTTGGTGACTTCCACTTACCCATTCGCTTGAGGATGATATGGGGTGGAAGTCCTATGCTTGATTTTGTGATGAGCAAGCAAGTCTTCAATCAAATTGGAGGTGAACTAGCTTCCTTGATCGGTGACTAACTCTCTTGGGTAGCCAAATCTATAAAAAATGCTTTCTCTTAAAAACTAGGCCACCTTTTCTTCTGTTGCTGCTTTGATTGCCTTGGTTTATGCCCACTTTGTCAGATAATCTGTGCACACAATGATGTAAGACTTTTTCCTTGAAGGAGGGTTGATAGGACCCACAAAATCCATACCCCACTTCTCAAATGGCTCAAGAGTCACCTGAGGTTGGAGAGGCATTTCGTCCCTTGGGGTTGGTTTCCCCATCCTTTGGCATCGGTCGCATTGGCTGATATATCTTCTGACATCTTGATGAAGAGTAGGCCAATAGTAACCTGCTTGTAGAATTTTGAAAGCAGTCCTCTTGGCTGCAAAATGTCCTCCACAAGGCCCATCGTGACAAGTCAGGAGGATGTCAAAGGCTTCCTCCTCCCTTACACAACGCCTTAAGATCTGATCAGGGCCAAGTTTGAACAAGTTGCCCCTAATCCACGTGAATGAGGCACTTTACCTCACGATTCTGCTCTTCTCCTTTGAGGATAAATGCGGAGGGAATTGTGCGGAGACTAGATAGTTGGCTATATCAACAAACCACGGGGAGAATACTGAGATAGCAAACAGATGCTCATTTGGCATCTGGTCATCCACTGTTTCTTCTTCACCTGTAGTCAAATTCAATCTAGACAAAAAGTCAGCAACAACATTTTTTAGAGAATTTTCGGTGAAATCACATGAATATTCTTTTGTTGATGCGTTTCGAACCAACCAGTGTGGTTCATCGTCAGGACGATGAACCACACTGGTTGGTTCGAAACGCATCGACAAAAGAATATTCATGTGATTTCGCCGAAAATTCTCTAAACAATGTTATGGATCACAAAAGTCTAAATTCCTTAACAACATTTTCTTTACTTGGTTTGTCAGCGATGGTAAAATCAAACTGTTGCAACAAAAGTAATCATCTAATAATACGAGCATTCACATCAGGCTTATTCATTAAATATCTGATTGCAGCATGGTCAGTATGCACAAATGTTTGATAGCTAGTGATATAGTGTCGGAACTTGTTCAGGGAATGGACCACAGCTAAGAACTCTTTCTCAGTTACCGTATAATTCATTTCCGCCTTGGATAAGTTTTTGCTGACAAATTATATAGCATATGGGAGTTTTTCTTCAACTTGTCCTAAGGCTGCCCCTATGGCTTTGTTCGAGGCATCAGTGTGGATGTGGAAAGGTAGGGCCCAGTTTGGGCCTCTCAGAATTGGAGCAGACACCAACTTATCCTTCGATTCATTCAGAGCCTTCTGGCAGTCATCTGACCATTTAAACTCAACATCTTTTGCTAAGAGGCCAAACAATGGCGAGGCTAGCTTACTAAAGTCTTTAATGAATCTTCGGTAATATCCCACTAAGCCTAGGAAACTCCGAACATCTCTCACCTTCTGAGGAGGTGGGACCCTTTTGATGATAGTAATTTTACTAGGATCCACCTGTATCCCTTGGCGAGAAATGGTATGGCCTAACACGGTCCCTTCAGTCATCAAGAACTCACATTTCTCAGGACTGAAGGACAGGTTCATCTCAATGCACTTGCTCAAAAATTTTCCCAGGTTGGATAAGGCTTCCTGGAAGCTAGACCCGTAAGGAGTAAAGTCATCCATATAGATTTCTACCAAATCATGGACCAACTCAGTAAAGATGCTTAATACAGCCCTCTAAAAAGTGGCAGGGGCATTACATAGCCCAAAGGGAAGGACGCGGTAGGCAAAGGTACCCCATGGACAAGTGAAAGTGGTCTTATCTTGGTCCTCCAGGCTGATTTGGATCTGATTATACCCACGGAACCCATATAGGAAAGAGAAAAACCTCTTCCCTTCCAGACCATCCAACACTTGATCTATGAAAGGTAAATGGAAGTGGTCTTTCTTGGTGGCTTTTTTCAATTTTTTGTAGTCCACACAGATTCTCCATTTCCCATTTTTCTTGGGCACCAACACCAAAGGGGAAACCCATTCGCTATCCAAGATGGGGTAGATGAATCCTGCATCCAACAATTTTTGCACTTATTCTTTAACAATGTCCTTGAGGGCTGGATTAATTCTCCTCTAAGGTTGCCTGACTAGTTTATAGTCCTCCTTGATGTAGATATGATGAGTACAGACTGAGGGATGGATTCCCTTCATTTCCTTGTAGCTCCAAGCAAAGGCCTCCAAATGGCAGGTCAAGAGGCTACATAGCTCCTTTTCTTGAGAGGGAGAGAGAGAGGAGCTTATCTTCAAAGTCTTCTTAGGGCCAAACTCCACATTCTTAACTCTGGGGGTGGTCGGATTAGTGGCACCTAGGTCCACTAAAGCATTGGCCTGGGTATCTTCCACCAATTCTTCCAAGGATATCGCACTAGGGGGAGGATTTTGGATTAAGTTTTCAATCAAATCATCCTTGGTTGGAGGAACTCCCTTGCTGGCCTCTACTGTGCATAATGGTGCGGAGTAGACCTCACCCTCTTCTTATTCTTCCAACCAGAGGGGTAAGTCATGTTCTAGCAGAGGTTGGGCAGGAGGGTATAGGACCAGCTATTTGGACATAGGCCCATTTTTGATGGTCATGCTTCTGACTTGATAGCTGATGTAAGCATCTGCAGTAGCCAGCCAAGGCCTTCCCAAAATGAGGGGATATCCCGTGAGTTTTGCCTTAGGATGGAGGACCAAAAAGTCTGCAGGGTATTCCCAGGAGTCAACAGAGACCAAGACATCCTCCAAAATCCCTTTGGGAGTCACGGTGGAGCGGTCTGCCAATTGCAGCACTGTCGAGGTCTTCCTTAGGGAACTCTGAAGATTGAGCTTGAGCATGGTGTCCCTAGTCATCACATTGATGGCAGCCCCTAGATCAATCAGAGTGTGGGGTATAATGGTGCCATTGATGTGGACATCAACTAAGGACTCCCATGGTCCAAATACTTCAGACAGATTACTTGCCCCAACATGAGATTGGACAGTTGTCCTATGACATTGATGGTCGAGGCATCTTTCTTTCGCCTGCCTGGGTGCCTGGAACACTTCTCTTTAATCAATTTGTTGTATATCGGTACATCTTTTATGGCCTGGAGAAGTGGAATTTTCACACACAAATACTTGAGTTCTCCCAGAAGCTCACCCTCTTCTGGGTTGGGTTGTGTGGTTACTGTGAGTCACTCAGGAAAGGGTGGAATGGCTTGGGGTTCACTTTCCTGTTTCTCTTCCTCCTCCTCTAGGGGAGGAGGTTGGCGTTCTGGAAGGAAGGACCTTCCCAGATCGCAGGTTGATCTCCTAGATCTCCATAGCATAGGTGGGGCATGTTGTCTCCCCAATATATACCTACTGGGCTTGTCTGTTGTTGGGGTTCAGGTTCAGTTGAGTAGGCATCTGGGGTTGTCTTGGAGGAGCAGGAGGTAATGGTTGCGGTTGAGCCGGTGGTGGAGGCAGAATGGTGGGAGGAGAGTTGTATTGGGGCCTCCACCCCGGTTGAGGTGCATTTGAATGAGGTTGTGGCTGGGCATGTGAGTGAAACGAATGAGAAGTAGGTTGAGTATGGT
>APFE030663122.1:0-11152 GCA_000404065.3 Pinus taeda
TCTTTGATGGCCACTTCTATCGCAATGACTGCAATAGGTCTTCTTCCTCCAGATCTATTTAACATGTTTCTTTACTTGCTGTTGAGGGGGTTTTTCACACCTCATCCTTTTGTGTGCTGCCATTCTTTTCTAACACTTCGAAAATGTATGGTTATGTAATCCACAAAAGGTACATGTCTTTCAATGCCATGTTTTACATTCATCATTAACAACATGATCATAATCGAAATGAACATTCGAATGTCGAAAGTGATTATACCTTTCCTTGTTGTATCTAGTGTAAGTATGGCGATGAGAGCTTGCCTCAGCTCTTTCTTTGCCATGGAAACTTCCATGGGATGATGGGGATGTGTTCCCATCATTCTCTTTTCTCAACAATTTTGACGATGTCTTGGAAGAATCTGACACCTTCGAGCATTCTTCTTTGGTGTATCTCGAGCCTAAAATTGAGGTCTCTGCACAACCTCCAATGGTGGAGTTATGCCTTGGTTATTAACACCAAGTTCTTTTTCCTCCTCATGCCTCATCCTGATAAGGAGTCTCATGTTTGTCCCTATAATTGGGATCTCCAAATCTCCAACAGAAATCACACTATGTGAAGACAAAATTGAAAGGAAATCAACATCTTTTGCCTCCTTTGTCGACTTGGAAAGAACTGATGAGGGTTGCTCATCATCCGTTGTTGGTGGTTCACTAACTATTGTGGTGCATTCCCCAACTTCCTTTCTTACATACCCAAGTCTTTTTCAACACAGTAGTTCCTCTACTTTGATGGGGTTGACAATGCCTTGACCATTCATGCCCAAGCCTTTTCCTTCATACCCCATTTTCTTCAACAGTTTGGAGCCAATTCCTGTGGTGTGATTTTCAAAAGTAGCGAAATCATCATCAGGAAACATACATGAAGATGGAGAACTACTTTTTACCTCACATGGGTCATGCTGCAGCTTTTCCAAGGTATCGTCTTTTGCTTGCAGCTGTCATAGCAGACTTTGTTTCTCCTCTTTCTCTTCATGTAGATGCATCTTCAATTCAGCGTTCTCTGTTTGAAGATTTTGGTTGTGGCATGCTTTAGTTCTTCCAGGGCCTCTTCCATGCCTTGCAATTGAAGCTGCAATTGCTCCTTTTCTTTTATCTCTTTCTATAGAGTTTCATACATTACTTCCACTCTTTTGGAAATTTTGAGTGTGGTCTCGTACATCGCTTTTTCATCCTCTGTCACTGCACGTTCCATTGTTCACGTTGCAATTCACATCCACGCAAAGACTGCTCCGATACCACTTGATCCAGGTTCGTGTGTGACAAAGGACCCTTCCAATACCTTTTACTTTCGTGATGTGTTAAATTTAATTTTTAAAAGAACATTAATGAATACATCTGCATGCTATAAAGAAGAGGAACATGACAATTGTCAGCACATGAAAACATAAAACATTGATAACGGAGTTCATCCAGGAGGGACTACGTCAACAGGCCCCTGTGTCAAGATGGTGTAGGCCACTGCATTAACTGTTGTCAATAGTGATGATGTACATAAGAGGTGATTTTGCTATCATACAAGGAAAATTCCCTCACGAAGGAGTGGCTCCAAGAGATATTCCCCTACAGGAACTCTCAGTCAAAAAGGACTCCTATCAGTATGACATAAACTCATACATGATGAGCATCCTGCCAACATGGCATAAAAGGGATCTCAGTGCAAACATACATGATGACAACATGAGTATCCCATCAACATACAACAAAGGGATCTCAAAACACAACATGACGAATCATGACAAAAAGTACATCACATAGACGGTTCCACGTCACATCAAGCAGAAATCATGAAAACATGTAAGAAATAAGATCCCACATCAAGCACCAACAAGGATCTGTACAACACAATGCATAGCAAAAGAAGTACATGAACACTGCATATACCTCACAACCGAGGGCCATTTGAAGAAGCAGATGTCAAACTGCTGAAGTTGCTTGGACCATCGATCTCACAACATCAATCGAATGGAAATGGTTGCTCGCACATGAATGTTGACACCTACATTCCACTTAGAAAAGTGGCTGAAGAATAGAATGAGCAAATGACAAATCTAAAGGCACCATCGGATTTGTGGTGTCGAATAGTGCAAAATCGATTGTCCAATTTTTGAATTCTAAGAAGTTGAGAATGTGGCGCTCAAGGAATCTTTTAGATTCCCCCTATATTCCTCAAAGATTCTGCTCCATGGGTGGACTGGAAATCTACAACTCCAAAGGCTAATCTGACCTTGCCATTGTGATCCTTGTGGAAAGCAATGAAAAATGACTGTAAACTTGACTATATTCCAACATGGAGAAAAATTACCTCCTTAGGAAAATTGCAAGGATCATGGTTCTACTCCCTATTTTGCAGCGATCATGGTTCCACCCTCATACTGAAAATGACCGAAAAATGCAGAACTCTAATGGGGAAATGGATAGCGCCATTGCATTCATGGCGCTGAGAAGTGCTAAAACCATATAAAATTTGTCAAATTTTGACAAAATTTCGCCCCTCCTGGAAAATTCTGCCTCAAACTCCGTGCATTGCCTTCCTTTGCCTCAAAATTTGTGCCCACTCCTAGTTCCTCCATCTGCCCCCACACTGACGAAATGAGTGTTTTATATAAATGGTGGGCGAAATAAACAATAAAACAGTTGCAAGTTGATTAGTTATGGATCTCTTTAATAGGGAGGAGGTTGGGCAGTCAAACCCCGCCTCTTCCTTTTTTAATACATAAATTCCTTTTTTTTTTTAATTAAATGGGTTGGTTTCGGTTGGAGCAGGTGGATCGGTGGCGTCATTTCCCTGACCCTTCCATTAATAACATATTATGTGGTTGGGGAGGGCGGAGATCATGGACCGCCCTCCAACAATATATATATATTTTTTAAATATCCGAAAATAGGCCAAGGAGTGCTTTTAAGGAGGCCACAAATTCGCTCGGAATCTGGCTGGAGCTAGCCAGAATCCGGTGGCTGGGTTTTGTCCAAAATGTGTCCTCCTTAACCTTGCGGAGTAGCAAGTCAACCCTGAACTTTGACTGTCTCTAACTTCTCCATACAAACTCGGTTTGACGAACCGTTTGCACCATTGCAATAAGGACAACGAGATCTACAACCTGAACTTGGTTCGAGAAACTTATGAGCACTTTGATTTTTGAGCTTCCATCATTCCTCTTTGTCTTGTGTGTCTCTTTGGAGCCACCTGGATCACCAACAACACCTTGACTGAGGCCAATTTTCAAGAATTTAAAGCCAACAAATAGAAAGAAGAGAACAAATTCGAGCCAATTCTCAAGATCTAAAAAGCCTAGCTCAGCAAATTGCCAGAGGAAAAATGGGAATTTAAACGAATTAATGTGATATTACAAATATAAATCTACGGGTTGTGGCAACTCCACACAATAACCCGCAACACCTTTGTAGCACGCAGCAACACTAAAGCACATTGGCCAATGCCAGCTTATGCTTGTTGGTTTACACTTCCACAAGCAACAATTCTCATGATCGCTGCACTCTTTCTTTCTCCTGAGTGTTGCTTCTATCCAACATAGGCAATGCACAACGCCACGCCACACCGATTCCCTTGATCAAAAAAGACCAAAACATGATCGACACAACTCCAGTCGACAGCCTCCAACATGCTAGTTGATCCAGCTCTGATAGTAGCTAAAAATAATCGGAAGACAAATTGAAATTGAGAATGAAACCCTCAGCTCTCAAGTGAGGAGCACCTGAGGCTGCCACAACGGCTGCATTCATTGATTAAAACAATCACACATACACAAATATAATGGTTACACTATGTTTTGGGATCACAACAATCTCCTAGAAAATATGAACTAAATCTAATCTTAGAAAATAATCAAAATAACCTTTCTCCATTATTTCTAAGTCTCTCCACCAAAATAAAAATAATTCATATTTTTATGATTTTATAATTATTATGTGGATAGGCCTCTTTATAAAAATGTTAAAAGAACAAGTGCCATATGAAATGAAATATGATTTTTTTGGACATGTGATATTGATAACCCACGGTATTCACATATTATGGTTAAAAAACCTAATTACAACTTAAAAATCTCTATGATAAAGTGCGGTAAAACTTCAGAGTTAAAATTCTTGTTATATGTATTTTAAAAATATATGTATATTTCTGAATTCAAGCGTGTGTGATCCATATTACATGTTAAGATTCTTGATTCTTGTTACATATATTTTAAAAATATATGTATATTTCTGAATTCAAGTTTGTGTGATCTATATTACATTAAGAAGAGTCTTTTCGGTAGAAATTACATAGGAGAAAATTTAGCCGCGTTTCGAACCAGCGTGTGTGGTTCATCATCAAGACTCGAACTAACTAGTGTGGTTCATCATGGGGACCCATTTCGAACGAGCTAATATAGTTTATAATGCTTTTTATCATTAATAATAATTATAAATAAACTTATAATTTTTATTTTTAATTTTATGGCTATTAACATTTATCAATTATTTAATCTATATAACTTATCTCGAGCTAAACATATACCTCACGTGAAGTATCTATCTCATGTCTCCGTATGTATGTACTGCGTATACCAGCCAGCCCTCTCCGGTTCGTTGTACCATGAACGTGACAGGTATTAGTTGTGTCCTGAGTTTGGAAGAATTCCGGTACAGGGAAAGACATTGCGTGCACCTAGACCGGTTCCCCTTCCGTAATCTGTAGTAGGTCCCACGTGTCATCTTCACCTTTGGTTCACTAGTAATGATACAAAGAAATGGAAACTTCTATTTTGCGTATTAAGGTGATGTTCACGTGGGTTCTTTTGACAGGTGGGTCCACCCCTTTCGACTTGCATTCCTCAATTGTGGAGATTGTGAGATGAATCTCAAAATTGTCAGTGTGTGGAGATGTTTTTCAGGGGTCTCCTACCAACGGAGAAAATCTGCCCTCTCACGCCCAATTGCACGTTTGCAACTTTAGGCTAACTGTCATGTATATTTTTAATTTTTTTTCAGAATTTTTTTTTAGAGGCAGTGGTTTATTTTATTTTTTTAAAATATATTTTGATTGATTTTTCTTAAAAATTTGGAAAAAAAAGTTTAGATGAATTACTAAAATTTAAATTTGAAAAAAAGTTTAGAATGATTATAAAATTTTAATATTAATGGTTTGATTATAATAATATGGAGAGATTTTTTTGGTTATGGTGTATATTATACTAATTATAAACTAATCTCAATTGTAAAAAAATAATAAAAATAAAATTTTTAAATTTATGTATTTTAAATCATAATTTTCTCTAACTTTTTTATCTTAAATACTAAATTTTAATCGCTAATTAAAAAAAGTTGATAATAATATAAAATATTTTATTATATGTATTTAGGTAAGACATTGGGTTTGGTGTATATTTTTTTACTAAGAATTAATTTTCTTTGGAATTTGACCACCAGACTCTAACAGATTTTCTTGCCATGTAAAAAAATCTATATATGAGATACCAATGAATGATATTTATGAATTTAATTTCATATTAATATCCATTACATATTAATAAGCACTAAATTTTAGTCACATGAAAATGTTGGTATGAAGCTAAAACCGATGGTAACATAATCTATAAAGCAACTATTAAAAGAACTACGTCATACATTTAGTTTGACAAGGGACTTAAACAAAGCTAAATTGAACTAAATACATTTCCTTCATAAGTATTGAGCCTTTGAAATCGTAATTTAAACCTGGTATGACATCGATATATTTACTTATTTTTAAATTTTAAAATTATTTTAAAATAATTAGAATGTGATATGAAAAATGAAATGAATATATATATATATAATGTATATATATATAATATATATAATACTATGATATATATTATTATAGTAAAGTGTGATTGTGTATTTATATATTTGTATTTATGTAAAATAAATAAATTTTTAATTTATTTTACAAGTCATTATTTATTAGTATTTGAGGATAATATGACACAGGAGGTTATCAAAATAAGGTGGTAGTCTTAAAAACAGACTATTGGTTACTTTATAGCCAATCAGATTCGTTCAAGTGGATTCTGTACGTGGCTTACTTTATCTTGAGGGTCCCACTTTTCCCTTAAACATGTCAGTCCCACATTGACTTTCCCTTTTTAAACAGACGCTTCACTCTACGTTGTTGATCTCCTCTCTCCAAATCTAATGGTCATCACTCACCCTGATCAACAAAACAATTCGGTGATCACTCTACACTGTTGATCTCCTCTCTCCAGATCTAACGGTTATCGCTCACCCCGATCAACAAAACAATCTAGTGATCCTCCACCGTTGATCAAAGCACACTTGATCCAACAGTTAACAACGATATCGGGTGAGTCACTTGCATGGGGATTACCTGCCCAATAAAGCGGTTTTCTCTCTCCACCCGAGTGCTACGTATCGGTTGGTTAATGGAATCGAGTGACCACCTCCGAATTACCATTTACCACTTTTCCTTCACCCGATAACGCTGATAAAACTAGCTTTTCCAATATAACCCATGTGCATTAAATCAAACTTAAATAAAGCGCTTAATAAATATTTTAACGCTTAATTCCAAGATTACCCATTAACACTAAACGATTGTGATTAATGATAAACACCTAAACACTGAGATTTACAATTAAAGTGTGAAAATAAAGAAAATACCCAGTTAAGTTTCAGAACGCAGATACACAGAGGTAAACGAGAGTCTACACCAAGATTAACACACAGATGCACACTAAATCAATTTCTTCGATATAATAAAAGTTACAGAGTCTTGGCCCTCTTGGATCAATTACAACAATTTATTTGACCTCTGTCTTAATCTCAAAACCCTATCTATCACTCAAACTCTCGCCTCTCACTCAATTCTCAATCATCTCGCTAATCCCTTTCCATTACATTTTTTTCTTTTTTATAAGTCAAATTCTATTCTAACTGCACTAACAACTCGATCTCTATTTTAATCAATATAACAATCAAATCTCTATTTTTAAGCTCTATTACACACTTATGCTAACAACTTATCCCTTAGTCTAAAATAAGACAATTTTCTAATTATTACAATAATGAAGTAAAGATCATTTTCGAGAGATCCAACCCTCTCTACCAAAACTGACTTATGACCACTCAGGTCAATGAAATTCAACTCATTTAGCCACAACATGTGAACAAACCATCACATTGTTGGCTAAGTTCAGATGCTCCTACATCAGACTCCCGGGGAAGAAAAGAATCATCCCTCAGACTTTCAGGGTTTACTCCATACTTCTGCAACTCTGCTGTTGTCAACCAACTAGCATCCTCCACTGGATGTCCTTTCCATTTCACTAGATATTGAAAATAAACCTATCCTCTGGATTTTTCGGATACTCTTTTCTCGAAAACAGCTTCCACCTCTTTCTTAACTGTCTTTGGCATTTGTTCTTCCCAGTTCAAAGTTTGAACTTCATCTTCTGTAGTTTCCTTTTATAGCTCTGTCTCTGTCTCTTTGTATGGATACAAATCTGGAACATTGAAGATAGGTGATATTCCAATCCCTTCTAGCAATTCAACTTCATAAGCATTAGTTGAAAACTTTCTTACAATTCTACATGGTCCTATCTTTCTCATTTTTAGTTTATTGTAAGTCTTAGCAAGAAATCTTTATTTTCTCAAATACACCATCACTAAATCTCCCACTTGGAATTCTTTCTCTCTTCTTTTCATATCTAATCTTTGTTTTTATTTTCCATTGCTTTCCTGCAATCTGCCTTTAACATCTTCTTATAGTCTTTGCATCTGCTCTGCAAACTCTTTAGCTTTTGCACTTTTTATCTCTTGTTTACCCAAATTTCTGAGCTCATACACACCTCTTAGATTCATCTTAAAAATAATTTGAAATGGACTCATTCCAGTATTTCAGTTTGGAGTGTCATTATAAGCAAACTCAGCCTAAGCTAGTGCTAAATCCCACTGCTTAGGATTTCGATACACTAAAATTCTCAATATGTTTCCCAAGCTTCTATTTACCACTTCGGTCTGTCCATTTGTTTGAGGATGGTATGGTGAACTGAAACTGAGGTTAGCACCTAGTTTCTTCCAAAGAGTTCTCCATAAATGCCCTACAAACTTTGTATCTGTATCAGACACAATACTTACAGGAAATCCCTGTAATCTTACAATTTTTGGAAAAAAATAGCAATATGAGTTGCATCACTAGTCTTCTTACATGCATTGAAATGTGCCATCTTGGAAAATCTATCTACCGCAACATAAATGGAATCATTCCCCCTTTGAGTTTTAGATAACCCCACATGCTAACTGCATCCCATGGTTGGTCTGGTATTGGCAATGGCTGTTACAATCCTGTATTTTGGCTTCTCCCTTTAGCATGCTGACATATCCTACACTTTTCAACAAATCTCTTAACATCAGTCTGCATCTTTGGCCAATAGTAAAAATCATTTCCTTGAGCAAAGGTTTTGTCTTGTCCAAAGTGACCAGATAATCCTCCACTATCTTTCTCCTTTATTATGTTTTCCCTCATAGAACATTTGGGAATGCACAACTTGTTGCCTTTAAACAATAAACCTCCTTGGATAAGATAATCTAACCACTAACTTTTGTTATGAACTATTGGATTTTGTACTGCTGTATAAATATCTTTGAAATCTGCATCATCTCTATACATTTCAACCATTTCTTCAAATCCTACAACACCAACTTTTAATTCTTGCACAATGAAATTTACCCTGCTTAAAGCATCAACAAATTTTTTCAACTTACCACTTGTGTGTTTTATCACATAAGTAAATCTCTACAAAAACTCTACCCACTTGGCATGTTTCTGGTTCAATTTTGGCTCGTTGTTTATGAACTGTAATGCATGATTGTCATAATACAATATAAAGTCCTTTGGTAGCAAATAATGTCTCCATTTTTTTAAGGCTCGTACAATAGCATAAAATTCTTTATCATAAGAAGAATACTTCTTCTTAGCTTCATTTAATTTCTCACTGAAGTATGACATTGGTCTCTTTTCTTGACTCAAAACTGCTCCAATTGCAACTCCACTAGCATCTGTTTCAACTTGAAATACTTTTTCAAAATCAGGTAAAGCTAAAACTAGTTTCTCTGTGATTTTCCTCTTCAACAACTTAAAATTCTTTTCTGTTGCTTCTGTCCACTTGAATGGCTGATTAGTCTCCTTGATTGTTTCAAAAATTGGTGCACAAATCTGACAAAAACCTCTGATAAACTTCCTATAAAAACTTGCAAGACCATGAAAACTTCTTACCTCAAATATATTCCTTGGAATAGGCCAGTTCCTAATTGCTTGGACTTTCTTTAGATCCATTCTCAACCCTTCTTTAGAAAATACAAATCACAAGTAAATTAATTCTTCTTTCATGAAACTACATTTCTTCATATTTATCAATAGATTCTCTTTCTACAGAGTTCTTAAAACCAATCTAAGATTCTCTAGATGTTTTTCTTTACTTCTACTAAAAACTAGAATTTCATCAAGATAAACAATAACAAACTTGCCTGCATATTCCTTCAAGACTTCATTCATCAATCTCATGAATGTGCTAGGTGCATTAGTGAGTCCCAAAGGCATCACTAACCACTCATACAACCCACTGTTTGTTTAAATGCAGTCTTCCATTCATCTCCTTCTCTAATTCTTATTTGATGATATCCACTCTTCAGATCTATTTTAGTAAAATACTTTGACCCACTCAAACAATCCATCAAATCATCCATGCGTGGTAAAGGAAACCTAAACCTGGTAGTGATCTTGTTTATGGCTCTGGAATATGTACGCATACGCCATTCACCTCCTTTCTTTGGACTGAGTATTGTTGGTACAACACATGGACTAAGACTCTCTCTGATTAGTCCCTTATCCATCAGTTCTTGCACTTGTCTTCCAACTTCTGCATTCCCTTGAGGAGTTAATTTGTATGCTGCTTTGTTTGGCAAACTTTCTCCTGGTATTAGATCAATATGATGACTAATACTCCTAATTGGTGGCAATGCATTTGGCAACTCATCCACAATAATATTAGCAAAATCATTCAACAGAGTTTTGATTTCTTCAGGTAAATCATCTATGTTTGTGGAAGTCAAAATTACCTTAGGTCTCCCTATGATAGCGAAATCCATTTCTTCACCTTTTCCAACCTCTTGCAACAGCTTCTTTCCACTCATCAACATAACACTATTTCCAGGTGCTCCTTTGTCAGCTTCATCCCTCAATGGTACCAGTGTATGTTTATTTCCATCCTTCTCCAGAGTGTAAGTGTTTTTCCTCCCATCATGAATAGATTTTCGATCAAACTACCAAGGTCTTCCCAGCAATACATGGCATACATCCATTGGCATTACATCACACAATATCACATCTTTATAAGTACCAATCTGTATTTGTACCTTGCATTGTTCTATCACAATAATCTGATGTCATTTCTACAACCATGACACTCTGTAAGGAGTAGGATGTTCTATCTTCACTAATCCTAACTTGTCCACCATCTTTGTAGAAACAAGCTTATCAGTGCTTCCACTGTCAATTATCACTTTAAAACATTTACCTTCTGATTTGCATGTATTTCTAAATAAACTCTTCCTTTGAGATGGTTCTCTAGTCTATTTCTTTGCCTTAAGCAATACTCTTTTCAACAACAGGGATTCTCCTACTTCAGGGGATTCTTCCTTTTCTGTAATTTGAGGTGTTTCTTCCTTTTCCTCAACCACATTCACATTCCTCTGAGTTGTTGTTCTATTAGGAGGATAGACCCATGATCCATGTCCCCGTTCTCCACATGTGTAACACCGAATATGTAGAAATTTTGAATAATTTAACACATATTCAACAGAGATTATCATGATCATGTACTATTGGCGGAAAACATACACAATACTAAAGCTCCTCTACGTTGATCATCAATATAGCAGCATCAATAACAATAAAACATCAAGAGCATTCACACATTAACACAGTATGTATCCCGGGGAAAGCATCTCGCTAAAAACCCCAACTATCTGTATATTAATGATTGAGTCATGTAACATTACAAAGTAAAATGCTTATCACAAGCAATCCAGTACCAGCTCCCCCTGTTACACA
>APFE030663143.1:0-14333 GCA_000404065.3 Pinus taeda
TACATGAAATAAAATTTTCTCCGCATAAAAGTGCATGAACTTTTTCTCCACATGAAATAAACTTTTCTCCGCATAAAGTGCGTGAACTTTTCTCCACATTAAATAAACTTTTCTCCACATAAAAGTGCGTGAACTTTTTGCATGAAATAAATTTTTCTCCGCATAAAAGTGTGTGAACTTTTCTCTACGTGAAATAAACTTTTATCTTCATGAAAGCGCGTGAACTTTGCTGCACTATAATTTATCATCTGAGATGAGTGGGTTGCCATCAAGTACAACATATGTATCATAATGCCAACAACCCATAATAGAAGATGTGGACAAAGGTGTAGTCGTCACTATAGAGAAAGGAATTTATCATGCACAATATTTGGATTTGGTTTATACACAACTTGACACGCTCTACGATAAGATACAAAACACTCTGAGACCTTTGAATATTGTTCCTCCTCTTATGCCTGATAAATAATCTCATGCTCCTAATGGCATTCTTGGTTCCACTAGCATGCAGACGATGAGTAAACAATATGGTATTGCTCCACCTGCATCTGCTAAAAACCATCAATCCCACCCTCCTACATCTTCTGCTTCTGAGATAAATTCCATTTCATATGATAAAGGAATGTCTCAAAAAAAAATCTATAAGTAATAAGAAAGTAGAAGGTAAGAAAAAGAAATATCCCTCTCAACAGGATAACTAAACAAATAATTCTTCCGATGAGAAACATAAGCCTCGATATCCTTGCTTGATTTGCAACGAGGAACACTTTACACATGTTTTCCCTCATTGTACTGAAGTGAATCAATTTATTAAGTCCTGCACTTCTCCCATATTGAACGAATTACATCCTAATCAAGAGACTCATATGGTTGCTTGGGAACCATCTTCCTCTAAGACAGTTTTTATGCTTTCTTCTTCAAAGCTAATATCTGATGTTTTGGAAGCTACTTGGAACAAGTATTATGGTAATGCAAATGTACCAAATAGTCAAATTACTGATCAACCTACCAGTTCAACACAATCCTCGTTAGATCCCACTCTATCATTTATTCCTACTGAATTGATTATTAAAACTCTAAAGGGTGTTATCCATAAGTCAACTTTCAACCTTCGTGCAAGTGTCACTCAAAAGCTCAAAATTATAACGTAATTGAAGACTTGGATCAATCTCCATTGACTATGTGGACTCTTGAGGTGTTGTAGAACTATCGTATCCAAAAGAGGGTTTACTATAAGCTATCGGATGTGTAGATCCATTGGATTCCAACCTTGTTGTTTTCTCTCATGAAAATTATATGCCTCGGCTACCAGCTAAGTTAGTTTTTATAATCCAAGTTGTTAATCGTGGTAAGAACATTCATTTTTCTATCATGGATGAGGGAACCTTGAATTTCAATATGTCCATGTCTTAATGGAAGGTGATTGGTTCTCCTCAACTGAGTCAGTCACCAACTACATTGAAATCTTTGGACAGGGGAACACATAAACATTGTGGGATTTTGAACTCCCTGTAGGTTGAATTGGAGGGAAAAACTATGTTCATAGAAGTCTAATTTATTAACAAAGCTCTTGATTACAATATTCTATTAGGATTTACGTGGGTTTATGCCATGGCTACTGTCATCTTGAATTAATTCTATATGATTGACTTTCCTCATAAAGGCAAGATTGTAGACATAGACCAACTTACAATTTTTCGCTTTTGATTCACATGTTACTGGAAGTTCCCCTCTTGTGGGAGAAACCCTACAGTCATATCAGCATGTCAGAGTTGGATTGTTGAAGGATTCTTTTCTTATGGGGACCTTTTTACTCCCTCCTCCTCTCCTTCTTGATATATCACCTTCAGTAGCCTATATCAACATGATATTGTCTTCTACTATCCTGGTCAATCCATCGATTGAACTAGACGAAACTGACATCCAAACTTTTGGCAACCAAATGCTGCTAAGCCCCATTGAGCTAGATTATGAAACCATTTATTCGATTTGTGTTGTTTCTTCTTTTGATTCATTTATTTGGATAGATAGATCATTGGATTAGTGTACATTAGCCAATCCTTTCTCGTGTGAATTTCCTACCGATGAAAGCATCATGGAAATCATAATGTCACATGATGCACTATGGGATGAATGTCACCATCATTATTCCTTACCTAATTCCATTGAGGATAGTCTCAGTGATGTATACTCACCTAATTCTGTGAATATTTTTATGAATTCCTTGTCTATTCATGAGGTCGATTCGGAAAATAACCTTTCGAATATTGAAGAGATTATAACTCATGACATTTCCATCAATCCAAGTGTTATCTGAAATCTATACATTGGAGCATCTTGTTCTCCATCCGAGATTGATACTTATCAAGCCATGCTTCATGAGTTCTGAGATGTATTTTCCTGGACCTACAAGTAGATGCCAGGAATCGGCCCTAATATAGTTGTACATGAAATTAAGACATATCCTAATGCTAAACTAGTCCAACTGTGCCTCCATCTGGTCAATCATAAGAAGGATGTTGGTATTAAGGTTAAAGTTCAAAATCTCCTTTGAGCTAGTTTCATATACCTCATTCCTTTAACTCATTGGATGTCAAATGTAGTTCATGTCATGAAGAAATACGAAACCATTCAAGTGTGCGTTGATTATCAAGATGTGAATCATGCATGCCCGAAGGACAATTATCCCACCTCATTCATTGACCAGATTGTTGATGACTATGCTGGCTGTGAAATTTATTCATTCATGGATGATTTTCAAGCTATAATAAAATCAACATTCTCCCGTCGGAACAACCTAAAACCACTTTTATTTGTCCCTGGATCACATTGTCCAATAGGAAAATCTCATTTAGTTTAAAGAATGCTGGGGCCACATTCCAATTTGTCATGGATTATTCTTTTCATGACATCAAACACATCATTCAACCATATTTGGATGACCTCCCTGCTCATCTAAAACATTGGATTAATCAGTTGATGCATCTTTGGAATATTTTCCTTCATTGTAGTCATTATAATATTCGACTTAACCCACAAAAATGTGTGTTTTGTGTCAGTTCTGACAATTGTATCAATACACTGAAAGTACAGGAAATTATCGATTCCCTTGCACCTTCTTCACTAGTTCAACTTCAACAAATTTAAGGGAAAGCTAACCTCCTATAAAGATTCATCCCTAATTACACTAAATTGACCAAATGATTCACTCTCTTGCTAAAAAAAGGTGTTCCCTTCCATTGGGATGATGCAACACAGAAAGTGTTTGATGGCCTAAAAGATGTACTGGTTTAGGTATGTTTATATATCCCCTTGACTATTAGCGTGATTACTTCCTATATCTTGTTGTGCCCATATCTTTTATAGAATTGGCATTGGTCGAAGAAGATGATTTAGGGACTGAACATCTCATTTACTATTTGAGTCAAAATGTTAATGATATCGAAATTCGATATTCCCACGTAGAAAAGTTGGCTATGGTGGCCATTCAAGCCATCTAAAGATTTCACTATTACATATTGCTTTGGAAAACTATGGTTGCTTCAGATTGCAACCCTATGACATACAATTTTTCATGTCAATTGCTAGGGGGAAACTACTAAAAATGGATTGTTACCCTACAATAATTGGACCCGGAGATCATCAAATCCAAGCTAAGGAAATCCCTATTTTTCACTGAACTAATGTCTGATCTCCCTTCTCATGATTCAGAATCTAAATCTGAAGATTCTATTCCCGATGAGTTGTTTTTTTCTATCTCATCATCTGATCCACAATATGGATATTTCCTGATTTATCTCCAGACCCAGACCTTTTGGTCTAATACCTCTCGCTTAGAGAAATGACATATTCATTACCAAGCATTAAATTACATGATTATCGACAATACCCTTTACCATCTTGGTATCGATACGATCTTATGAAGGTGCCTCACACTTTGAGGAGAAAGTCTTAAATGAATGCTACTCAGAGTTATGCTACCACCCATAAAATTTCACATGCAGTTTACTTCTGGACTACCATATTTCGAGACTACATCCTCGCTATCCAAAAGTGTCATGTGCGTTAGATATATGATTATAAGGCCTATGCTCCACCTACTCCGTTGCATCATGTTATTGCTGTTGATCCCTTTGCGAAAGTAGGTATCGACTTCATGATATG
Source organism: Pinus taeda (assembly GCA_000404065.3). Classification (NCBI taxonomy): domain Eukaryota; kingdom Viridiplantae; phylum Streptophyta; class Pinopsida; order Pinales; family Pinaceae; genus Pinus; species Pinus taeda. The sequence continues at coordinate 4,165 of APFE030663143.1, forward strand.
TAACCCTCACTTAGCTAGGGGGCATGGTTATATTATTATCTTTGTTGACTACTTTACTAAGTGAATTGAGGCGATGCCTACATTTAACAATACCAGCAAAATGGTTGCATACTTCTTTTTCAACCACATCATCGCACAGTTTGGTGTTCCACAAGAAATAGTTACAGATCACGAGAAACATTTCCGAAATCATATCATGACAAAACTAACTACTAATCTAGGGCTTTCCCATGAAATTTCCACTACCTACTATCCTCAGGCTAAGGGACAAGTTGAGGCCATCAAAAAATTTCTTAAGACGACGCTTCAACGCATGACAGGGGTCCACAAATCAGATTAAAATTTTCTCATCTATGCTACTTTGTGGGCATACCAAACCTCAATCAAGATGGCTACCATATTTACACCCTTTTAGTTGGTATATTGTCTGGAAGCTATCCTCCCAATTGAATGCAAAATTGCATCATCGAAACTAGTTATCTAACTTCTTCCTTCCACTTGCATAGAGGAGGAGCATCTTTTACATCTGACTCATTTATATGAAACCCAAAGAGAAGCTTCTATAGCTAATGAAAGTCATAAAAGACACATAAAGGCATAGTATGACAAGAGTGTAAAGCCTCATGTCTTCTTAGAAGGATACCTTGTCTTGTTATATGAGTAGGAGTCCAATAAGTTAGGTTCGGGGAGGTTTCAATTCATGTGGTTGGGTCCACACATTATCAGGTGAGTCCTTGCAAAATGGGCTTAGGAGTTTGTATATTTTGATGGAGTTCCCATGGTGCAACTTAGAATTGGGTTGTTGCTGGCTTGAGGGGGCCTGACCTAGGTTCAGTGTTAATTATCCAAACAAATTCCTACACTACTAGCCCTTTCGGCATCAGCCCGTGGAGTGCGGACTGAAGTCTCACCCAAAGTAGTATGGGGAGATGGTGGAACCATGTTTCCACACCCTAAGATGGTTGTGATGTCATTTGATTCCTTCTATCCCTGCCTTCATGTAGGTTGCTTCTTTTGAGGGCTTGGAAGAAAAATCTTCTTTTCCGACCTTCAATACCTCCCCAAAAGTATATGAACGACCTTTGCATAGCCCTATCCTGTTGCTCAGGTACTTTTGTGTTTCTATGACAATGTGTTGTGCAAATTCCCCAATTAGTCTAAGTGACTCACTTATCTTATCAAATAATTATAGTTAACACTGTGTAAACAGATAATCGTAATTGCATTCAATTATTCAATGTAATTGCATTCAATCACACATCACATAAGCATAATAAAGGAAATTCATACATAACACATCAAGATGAAATAATAGACCAAAGACACAAGAATTTCCAAGTATTTCTCTTTATTGATATCTTTGAAGTGTTTACAAACTATGTCTTCCCTGCGCACATAGCTGCAAGGGTACGCGCACTTAATTGTGGACTTCTACCCTAGGCCTCTACACACTCAGCTACAGAGCCTCTACCTACGCTATGGCCTAAGACTTAGACTTCTTACTCCAAAACTATGACTCTCTTACATGTTTTTTCATTGTCTGTCCTCAAAACTACTTAGAGCTTAGCTCTTTTTATACAATCCCATGGTCCATGGACCATGGGTAGATCTCTTACAGGAGACTTTACTGTACAAAACTAAGGGTGAAATACTCTTTATGACAGATAACACCATGCTCCATGACCAAAAAATGCGCAGACTTTAATATTTTATTACAAAATTTAACTCAAATATGGGCTTTTAGCCCCAAAAATACCCTTGGGGGATCTCGTGCCCAACAGGCCCCCAACACAAACATCATGACTTGCCCTCGAGTCACTTGGTAGGTACAGAGATCTTTGTGCAAAGCCCATCTAGCTCAACCTGTATGACCTCTACCTTGGCCATGCACTGAGCTGTCGCCTGCTTCGCATCTTCCACTGTCTTCTCTGTCACTTCTCCTGCACTATCAGCCTGAAGCCTTTGTTGCGTCACTTGTAGGCTTACAAACTCACCTTCAATATTTTATGTGACTGCATAAGATTCCTCCATCTAGGGCTTTAGTCACGCCTTTAGCACTTCTTCTTTGTGCAGTGCTACGTCCACCTACTCTTTTAGCTGCTTGGCCTCCTACAGCTTGGCTAGCCTCTGTGTCAGTGCGATGATTCACACTATTCTCTCAACTTCATCGTAGCATTGTTGTAGCTCGTGCGCTTCCTTCTAGCCTCTGTACATTTGGGTCCTCCTGCAAGCTTGACAGGACCTCAAATGATTGCTTGAACAACTGTGTGCAGTTTGCTACTGCACTTTCCACCGCCGTGACTGCCTTTGTGACAATGTCCGCTCACTGTTCCTTTACTTCTGGTGGTCTCGAGGGTTGGGCCCTGAGCTATAGCTCGGTAATTTGCAAGTTCAACTCCAGCTGAACCAACACCATATCTGTGCAAGTGTCGTGCACCCATGTGGCCATTTGTGGATGTGGACCTCAACTTGCTCCTCCTCTGGAATGGCCAATTCTGGGACCATTCTCCATGCCTCCTCAACGACCTACATGATCTTCTTGCTCTATTTGGTCACCTCGGCCTTAACAATGATTGAAACATTTCCCTATAGGGACATCTATTCATTGTTGATCCACTGTTCACTGATCACCTGGAGGGTACGGTGCTCTGGGACCCTCATTTTTGCAATTACTCCATACTGTAAGAGGTGGAGTGCTTCGCGTGGAAGCATTGCTAGGTTTAGCCCAATTCCCTTCAAGGCACTCATAGTGGGCCTGTTAACCTCATTGTTCATGGTCAGTTCTCCATTTGGTAGCACTATCGTACTTGAAGCCTTCTTCTGGAGCACATACACCATAGCTAGCCCTTCGCGCTTGGTGGTCGAATAGTTCTTCTTTGCTTTGGATAATCTTCGTCTTGTGAACATGATAGGATAGTCCAAGACTTCTCTACCAGCCTATGTCAGTACTTCTCCTAGCGCTATACATGACGCATCGACATGTACATGAAATTATTTCTTCTAGTCCCTGAAGACTAGAATCGGCACGGTGACCATCTTTTCTTTCAATATATCTAAGCTCTTGTTGCAGTCATCATTCCAGCAGAATGTGACATCCTTCTTCAACAATTTCTCCATAGGCACGGTGAACTGGGCATAACCTTTGATAAATTTTCTATAATATCCCATATGTCCTAGAGTAGCGCAAAACTGCTTCACACTCCGCAACACTTCCAAGTTTAGTATCACCACGATCCTTGTGGGGTCTACCAGCAATCCCTATCTACAAACTACATGCCCCAACATGTTCCCAAAATGAACACAAAAAAAACACCTCTTGAGATTGAGCGCGCTCTGGTATCTTTGATAGGTATCGAGCATTAGGCGCAAGCTTGCTACATGGCATTTAACCAACCCAAATACAGTCCAGTCACTAAAATACACCTCCAAGAACTTATGACTAAATTCCTTGAACGTAGCCACAACTATGCACGAGAAGATCATAGCCACATTCTTCAATCCAAACAGCATTACAGTGTACTGAAAACAACACCACTCAGTTGCGAAGTTTGTCTTTCTCCTATCCTTCGGTGTGATTTTGATCTGGTAGTATCCTGAGAACCCATCAGTGAATGAATATGCTTCTTGGCCACCTACATTGTCCAACACTTCATCAGTGAATGGAGTTAGGAAAGGATCATGTACATAAGCGTCATTCAACTTTTTGAGATCCACGCATAACCTTATTTCATCCTTCTACTTTTTCTCCTCTATCACCATTAGGCTTACCCAGTTAGGTTCTTCCATAGGCTCAATGATGCCTGCCGCGAGCATCTTGTCCAACTCTAAGCAGACCTTTTTCTTGTATGTTTGCATTGGGTTTCAATGTAATCTTCATCATTCCGAGGTCCTGTTGTGGTAAAAACACAACCCCCCCTATTTTTGAAGTGAACACATCAATAATGGGGACCCTTTCTATAAAAATTTTGGCTAAACACCTTTTTGGATTTTTTTTTAGTTGATTGCTCTACACATTTGTCAATTTTTCATTTTCTTTGGATTCTTGTTTTGATTTCTTTATTAGTAATTGATTTTTTATAAGCTTCCCATTGACACTTGTTTCGCCTCATTTGGTCAACTGGTTTGAAAATGGCACTCCTTTGAAAGTCTGAGTATTTATCTAGCCTGGGTTAAAAATGCATAAAATGTACAATATTGTGTTTTGTAAATAAATTAGTTCAATAACGCATTCATTTTAAATATTAACCCATAGTGAGTTTTTACTAACATTTTTCCATTTTTAGTTATGCAGCCAAATCATTAATTATCGGGATTTAAGCAATTTACTCCAATTTCCAAATCAATTATTAATCTCGAAAACCCAAAATTTTCGAAGTGGCTGTAGTTTATTTTTATATTTTTACTTCTATTAAGAGTGGCTATAGTTTATAAAATAATCTTCATAAAATATTAAAATAAAATTGATTTTAATATTAACATTTACAAATTAAATTAATTATATTTAAAATATAATTAATTAAATTAAATTAAAATTTAATATATAAAAAATATATATCGCACGGGACTTTACAATCGCATTGGAGCTTTTGCATTAAACAAGTTTTAAGAACCCCGATACACGCTATACCTCGATGTCGATATTGGATCGGGGATTTTCCATTGTGCTAAAGTTTAAAAACTCAGATATCTCCATACCGCCGATCTCCGATAAATAAAACATAAAGAAAAGGGGCATTAACCAAGTCTTATCGCAGCGGAGCTTTTATGCGAAACACGTTTAGCAAACCCTCCATCCTCCTGATTGCCGATAGCGAAAAGGCATAAAAACAATTAATTAAAGCTTTGTATAGTTTGTTTCAAACGACTTGTTCTTTTTAACTCTTACATATGGTGATAATAGTTAGTTTAAATATTTTATATATATAAGATTTTAAATTAAATTAATTAATTAATATATATAATTAATTATTAAATTAAATTAAAATTTAATTATTATTTTGATTAATGTTAATTAGTTTATAAAATAATTAATTATATTAGTTAGTTAGATTAATTTTAATTAATAATAATTTGTTAAATAATTAGTTTAGTTTATAATTAATAATTAAAATAGAATTAATTATTAAATAAGTAGAATTCTAATTTAGGATTTAATTTTTAATGAGAATTTTGATTTTTTTTAGCCCAGTAACAAAATTTCCAGATTCATGCCAGATTTGATCCATCAACTTTGGAGGGTCATAGATTGGGTTATACTTGGCCAAATGAGGCCCAGGATGGTTCATTGGAAAGAGAGAATCAAGGAGAACATTTTTTAGGAGGTTTCACTAATAGATTTAATCATTTATTGGGTCAAAATTCAGGTAGAAGATCAAGCTCCGAGCTTTGAAAACAAAATCAATTTTATGAGTTATTTTCTTCATTTTCATTTGTCCAAAGCCTCTTCTATTTGCTGATCCATTGGTTAATGATATCTTTGGCCAATTAAACCACCCCAAAAATCAATAGAAAACTTATGTTTTATTTTCAATTATTTATTAAAATAGAGTTTGATTGGATTTGATTTAATTGCCAGAAATGATATTTTGATTGCATCATAATTTATTTTGATTTCTTTTTACAGGAAAACAGTGGAAGAAATATGGAGAAAATGATCTCAATCAATGAGAATGCTCCAGCAATTGAAGATCGAGATTTTTTAGCAAATAAAATTGGATTTGGCAGATTTCTCTTCACCAAAACTTTCCTCTCAAGAATTCCTTCACAAATAGTATAAGTAATAGATTGTAGATTGTAGTAAAGGTGGCTATCCTCAACAATTTTAGACTTCTAAAAGCACTACTGTAATAGGAATTTAAGGTTGTAGGAGGGAGGAGAGAAAATCTCAAATCTGGGGATTATTGAGGAGTTTTCCTTTATATCTTGAGTTATGTATGAGGGGCAGGGTTTGCACTATTGTGGCTCTAGTTTTGAAGGCAGAAGTTCAAGCAATGTAAAGGACTGTTAGAGACCAAGATCAAAGAAATGGATGCAATAAATTAGTATTTTTAATACTGTTGTTTCAAATATCAGTTTCATTTTTATGGTAACAAGAATGTCTCAATTTATTCATGTTTGTGCACTATTGTCAATATGGGTAATTTGTCTCAATGTTGTTATTATGTATCTCTGCTCTTATGAATTAAAATCTGATTTCTAAGTAACTATTTACTCAGAAATCTGTTTTATAAAACTGATTTATTGAATGGTAATGTGTTGTGAACTATTTCCACATGTCATTATTCAATTATTGGATTTACTGATTTGATAATTAATATAATTTTTGTGAACTACTTCCTGAATGTTGTTGGTTTATTATTTCAGTTAAGAGGTCTCAATAGGATGTGTTTTGGTAACCATAATATCAATTAATTGAACTACTTCATTAACTTGATATTCATTATGAACAAAACATATTTAAATCCCAATACTTTAATTATCTTTCTCTTAGTTGGGTTAGATCTATATCTGTCTAATTAAGATAGGATTTAGATTAGTTTCTTTTGCTGGCATCATATAATAAGCTTGCATTTAAAGTAAATTCTACATTCTTTTAAGTCCTCTCCTCAAAGAGGCAAAACTTTAGCTGTGGCTTGGCTGAACCCAAATCAGCTTAAGGGTCATTCTCTTGCCTGATCAGTAAGGAGAAGTGATCTGATATCCCTGTCTATTGGTAGGTAAAGATACATCATAAACCAATAGAATAAGGAGAAGGTAACTGGTCCTAGTTAAACCAGTCGGAGCCACCACACCAAACAGAAAAGGAGCTGCTTTAAGGTTCGGACCGGGTGGTTATCCCCCATTATTGTTGCAGTGTTTTTCGAGGCATCAACATTTTTGGCGCTAGAAGGAGGGCCTGAGACTTTTTGTCTATTGGAGTCTTCTCAATTTTAATATTTTATTTATTGTGATGGCTCCTCTTAAACTTCCAATTTGGAGTTGTATCTCTGGACGCGCATCCTCCAATACTCCACCTGAAGTGGTAAGACTCTTGTCTCAGGCAAAATTTAATGGTAAGAGAAATTCTTCTGCTTTTAATCATGTCTTTCAATTTATTCAAAATGTTTCAAATTATGATTTTCAAGGAATTGATGAAGGAATATTATGCAGAATCTTTACTCTCACATTTGCGGCAAAAGCCAGAAACTGGTGTAAAACTCTTCTAGTTGCCTCAATCGACAGCTGGGATCAATTTGTTTCAATTTTTATTTGTAAATTTGATGGCTACGATTATGAACATGTGTGTGATGAAATTGAATATCTACGAAGGCTTGAAAATGAGTCTATTAGTGATTTTAATATTTGATTTCACTTGAATTGTTTAATATTTAAAGATGAAGATAAACCTACGGAAGAATAATCACTAGATTGGTTTGAATATATTTGTTCTCTTCCTCCCATTCCCAATCCATATGAAATTAGTTCAAGTTTTCTTTCATCCCCTTCTAACATAAATGACAATTCCAATATGGATGTGCAAATAAATTGTAATGAAGTGGTTTCACAAAGCTTGAAAAATATTTCTATTCAAATGCAAGAAGACAACATCAGCAATTTTGGAGAAAGAGTTGCCTTGGAATCTGAAAATTACTCTGCGGTCAATTCAGAAAATCAGATCACAAACCAACAAGTACAAGCAGCAATCAAGGTAAATAATAGCATGCAAACTGTTGTACAAATTTCTGAATTTTTCCATGATGAGCAAATGCCGAAATCAGAGCAGCAAAGCAACTTTCTTCAAGAAAGCATGAACAAACAAAGGAATGATCTGCAATCTGAAATTTACAATGAGCATAATGCACAAGAGTTCTCAAACATGGACAATTTTAAATGCATTGTTTCAGGTTCAAATTTTTCCCTTTATCCTGATATTTTTAATGATGGTAATTTTTCCCCTCTTGGTATTAATGATATTTCAGAAATTAAAGAGGATGATTTAAATGAATTACCAATAAAATTTTATCAAGATAAAGAAACAATTGTTGATAATTCTTTTACCATTAATGAGCATGAAATTTTCATTCCTCCTTGTTTGGATATATTGGGTGAGATTGAAGGGAACTCTAGGGAATTTTGTGAAGTCATTTATGATACTTACTCTGATATTGAGGATGTTGATTTCTCTTCCTCTCAAGAGAATCCTCATGAGAAAATTCAAATAACATCTGTGAATGAGGAACGCTTCAATTTAGAAATCATCCCAACCAATCCTCCTTTTAGAGCAACAAATTATCTTCATGATTTCATTATTCGATAAAACTTTCCAATTTATGATTTGTATCGTGATCAAGCTCTCATTCCTATTTATGATCATAATTCATTTTCTATTTCACAAGTTGGAATTTGAAATTACTCAAGTTTCATAATTCTAGCCGATCCTTGTGAAAGAGAAATTATTTCAAAACAATCCCAATTATGCTGTAACATTGTTGGAAAATAGTGATTTCATTTAGTTTTTTTCACAGTTATTTGGTTTAAATTTAGATTTATTTTTTAATTTAATTTGCAAAATTTCACACCTTCGCTGGAACATTGAGCACTCAAATGATGCATTGCCCGATTGGAAATGAAGTTCATATTATAATCATGAGCATCAAAGATATTAAATTTTCATTCAATCATGCTAATGTTTCATCAAAAGCTTCTATTTTTTCAAAGGCAATGTCAACAAGAGAATGTATTTTTACAATCTGGCTAGCATTTTAATTCAATTAATAATTTTCAATTGCATTTAACAGATTTCCATTCATTTTTCATTGACTCATTTGAAAATTATTTGGAAATTTTTCCTTCAAGGAAAATTTTCAATGATTTAACATTTGTACATAATACTAACAATTATTTCCAGGCCTTTGAATTTAAAAGCTCATCTTCACAATTTGGCCTGTTATCTCTCCCTTTGAACATTGCTCAATCCTTAATAGAAATCCGTCCAGATTTCTATGGTCCAATTGGTATTCAATTGGAAAGGAAATTTCAAGAGAAAGAGGTTTTAATTAAGTTGCTAACAATAACTGTACATTCTCATTTTATATTTATTTTCCTTAGTTTAGTTAGATTTGTATTTTTATTACTAACATTTGAACTGTACATATATGCGGGAATAAAAATGAGAGAATGGTTACACTGGAAATATGACTATAACTAGTCATTTCCATGTATATGGCTAGAATAGGAGTAGAATTAATTTAGTTAGTTTTCTTTATGTAGTTAATTTACTTTCAACAGTTCTATAAATTAAAATAAAACAAAGCAATCAACCATTCTCATACAGGTTCAGTGAAAACATTTTTTCCTATCAGAAAATTTTAATTCTTGCTTTCCTTTTTAAGTTTCTTACAGCAATACCTCTACTCTGCTTATATTGAATAATGTCTTGATTAAATTCAATTAAGATTGCACTTGGCATCAATCGCCTCAAAGCCTCTTTTCTTCATTTTAGGATTTCCTTTTAAGATTTTCTTTCGAAACTTATATGATAAAGGTTTTGAGGATATAAAAGCTTCACGATCTCATTATCTCATGAAATATATGACTCTCTATGATAAGCTTAATTCTGACTCAATCATTATTAGTCAGTCTAACCTTTCATGCTAATCATATGAAGTTCATATTATCTTCCTTGAAATTTGCTAAGCTGACTTTAAGAATGCCCATTTTGTTGTGTGCACACATACAAATATGTTTTGACATTTTTCCACAATTTGTGGCTTTATCCCATTTGGACCTTTAAGTTTATTATCTAATGTTGCAATACACATCATATTCATTTACTAAAGGCATTATTGAATAGTCACTATAACAATACAGATTCTTCTCAAGTTATTCGGAATAAGCAGAGGTAATAAATTGTTATTTCAGTTCAAAAGGGAAGCATAGTTTCATATTTATTTATGGTAAATTTTATATATTTCCTGAAAATGAATAATTGATTTCCTTCGGTTGATTACACACTTAGATTTAGAATAAATAATGAGATTATTTTAAACGAAGGTAAAATTTTGATAAATCAAAGGAAGAATTTGAAGATTTATGAGGTAAAATCTGCAGACAATTTCCTTCCAGGTACGCATTTACAAGTTCGTCCTCATCTCTTATTAGTTTATCTTTTCTTTACTTTATTTCTGATT
>APFE030663148.1:0-20974 GCA_000404065.3 Pinus taeda
TTGTTGTAGTGGAGGAGGAACCACAAAAGAAGGATTATTTGCTGCTGCCCCTTCCTGTTCTTCTTCATGAGACACAATTGTCTTCACATTCATTGTCTTTTCTAAGCTTCCATCCCAAGCTTCATCTTCAATGAACTTCACATCCCTGCTTACAATCAATTTCTTAGTGGATGGATTATAGAATTTGTATGCTTTTGACTCATCACAATAGCCAACAAACACACACTTCTCCCCCTTACTATCAAGCTTTCTCCTTAGCTGATCCGGTACATGTGCATAGGCTACACAACCGAATACTCTCATGTGAGTGACAGTTTGCTTTTGACCACTCCATGCTTCTTCTGGTATTCTATTCATGACAGCTTTAGTTGGGCATCTATTCAAGATGTAAACTGCGCAAGTGACAGCTTCTGCCCAATACTCATGAGGCAAGTGTTTTGCCTTCAGCATACTTCTAACCATGTCAAGTATGGTCCTATTCTTTCTTTCGGCAACACCGTTTTGTTGAGGTGTATACCCTTCTGTAAACTGCTTTTGTATGCCATTCTCTCTGCAAAAACTCAGAAAGTCTTGGGAGATGTATTCTCCTCCTCTATCTGTTCTGAGCACTTTGATATAATGCCCACACTGTTTCTCAACAAGAGTTTTGAAGTGGCGGAATTTCTCAAACACTTCACTCTTATGTTTCAGCATATACACCCATGTCTTTCTGGTGTAATCATCAATGAAATTTAAAACATATCTATTTCCAGCAAATGATGGTACTTGCATCGGTCCACACACATCAGAGTGAACAATTTCCAAAGGTGCTTTTGCCCTTATACTCTTTCCTACTGGAAAGCTTTCTTTGTGTTGCTTGCCTAAGATGCAACCTTCAGAAAGGCTGTCTGGTTTTTCAATCAATGGCAATCCTTTTACCATTCCCTTTCTATGCAACAAATTCAGGCCTCCGAAATTGAGATGTCCAAATCTCAAGTGCCACAACCAAGTCTCATCTTTCACTTGTTCCTCAAAGACTTCTTGTGTTACAGCTGCAATAGTTCTTCCTTCCTTCAAATCTGCCCTGAGTTTGAGAGGAAACATTCTATTGCTGGTCATCTGCACCTGTGCAATGATCTTCTTACTTGGAGGTATATCTCTGATTGTACACATATCATCTTTGAAGAACACGTTGTAACCTTTGTCAATGAGCTGCCCAATGCTCAAAAGATTACATTTCAGCCTAGGTACATAGTATACCTCTGGCACAAACATCTGCTCTCCATTTCTTGCTCGGATACTGACACTGCCTTTACCCTTGACAGCTATCTTAGTATCAGTCCTTGTTGTTAGCTCAGATTTCACATCTTCATCCAGATTGGCAAACATTGCAATATTTCCAGTCATGTGATTACTACAACCTGAGTCTAAGAACCAAACATCTTCTTGTTTGTCTTGTGCAATGTTACATGTTAACAGCACATTCTTTGAGTTCTTATTTTCTTCATTTGCAAAATTAACATTCTGCCTACTATTCATGTCATTTTTGTTTTCTCCTGCATTCATTGGCATAGTGCCCATATTTCTTACAATAATGACATTGGACTTGGGATTTGTCATACCTTTGTCCATGAGCTTGCTATTTTCTTGAACCTTCATCTTGGTTCTGATTGCAGCTCCTTCCACTTGTGATTGCAGGATAATATCTGCCTCTGTTTTGGCTTCTTCCACGACCTCTGTTATTTGCTCTGCCTCGACCTTTTCTTTGACTGAAAGACATCTGAGTCTTGAATGCTTGCTCAAAAGAGGAATATGTTCCTCTACTCAGTCTGTGTTCATGAGACATAAGAGAAGCACTTAGTTCATCTACCGTGAACTGTGAGAGATCTTTTGTTTCTTTTATTGCTACCACAACAGCTTCAAACCTTGAGGGTAAACATCTCAAGATCTTCTCTACGATCCTTCTTTCTTCAAGGATTTCACCATGAGATCTTATCTGGGTTATCAACCCAATAACATGAGTGAAGAATGAATCTATTGTATCAGATTCCTTCATGCTGAGTGTTTCAAAGTCTCTCCTCAACATCTGCAACTTTGCAGTCTTCACCTTCTCCATGCCTTGATAGGCAGTTTTGAGAATATCCCATGCTTCTTTGGATTTTGTTGCTACTGCAATCCGTGGAAAAACACTTTCATGTACTGATTGGAAGAGGAAAAAGAGGGCTTCAGCATCCTTCTTCCTGTCACTCTTCAACTGGTCTCTTTCTTCTACTGTCAAAGCAGCCAATGTTGTTGCATCTGTAGGTCCAGCATAGCCAGTTTCAACCAGCTCCCATATTCCTTGAGAAGAAAACAATGCTTTCATTATTATGGACCAATAACTGTGATTTTTCCCATTAAACTGTGGCAGTTGGAAATTTGTCAAACCTGTTCCAGCATCTGCCATCTTAACTCTGTATAGGTAAAGAAGAGATACTGACTGTATAATTAAAAACAAGCAAAAGCTTTCTTTGCTGGAAAAAATCTGTTCAATAAGCTTCTTACAGCTCCTACAGTGAAAAAACAAACTATGTTTTTAACTCACTGAGTGCCTAGACCAGCTCTGATACCATGTCAGAATTTTTTGTAAATTCCATAATCGACAGACAAAAAAAATGCTCTGTTTTTTACTCTGTTTCTGCACAGAAAACTGAAAAAAATCGTTTTCTGGAAATGGTGTTGCAGCAATGTAGAATTGGTGTTGCAGCAACGCTGAATAACACTCTGTTTTTTTTTTTAACACAGTAAACAGAAAATTGCTTACTAGAAACGGTGTTGCAACAACACAGTTTGGTGTTGCAGCAACGTAGATTTGGTGTTGTAGCAACATAAAAATTTCTGATAATTTAAAATAAAACTGAAAACAGAACAATACTCAGCAACACTTAAACTGGTATAACAGCAATGTGCAGGTGGTGAAACAGCAACACAAAATTAACTTGTATTCATAAACAGTAAAACCAAGCTAATACAGTAAACCAACTGATACAAGAGGAACACTTCAGTTCCACAAACCAATTTTCTTTATCTTAGAAAATTGCAGGTACAGCACTGCTACGCGTTTACAAAAGAGATTCACTATTGTTATTCTAACCTTCTCTCTTTAAAAACAGAACTGTTGTTCATTCTCTTAAAAACAGAACTGTTGTTCATTACATTTATAGAGGAAAAATATCTGAGTTTAAACAATAAAATAACCAAAAATATCCTGTAACGCTTATCTGCGTATTGAATGCAGAAGCGGTGATGTCTTTCTCAAGAAAGCAAGTCGGCAGTTGCAGGGGAATTAAATTCTGTGAATTTAATGCACATTAATGTGCAAAAATATCTGGAGCGACTTTGCGGCATCGAATAACCTGAAATATCTTCGGAAATCAGATTCCGGATCAGCAGTTATTTTGTTGCAGTTGGAATTAAATTCCAACAAAACCATGTTCTCTACATCACCAAAGTCCATTCTCCAAATCCCTTGTCGAAGCTATGCAGAATCCATTCTCCATTCTCCAAGCTTTGTAGATTGTTCTCTAAAACATTTCATTGCTAAATCCATGATTACCTATATATAATGTTTAAAAACATTTCATCCTTTATTATAAATTCCCACAGTCCAACCGATGACTGTCATTCTAAATAGAGTGACCAATTGGGTACATTAGCGCGAGGTATATCTTCAAAATTAATTGAGTCGTTTGGATGGAACCCGTGGATGTAAAGGGTTTATCGAGTGACATGTGATTAATAAGTTTGCACTCCACTTCTCCATTGCACGACAGGACATCATCCCAAACTTTCACCATCAATCTTCCTTCCCGTGACCTCTCTTCCACTTGCCATTTACACAGGTTGAAACCCTCAACTTGTCTATACGAGTGAATATATATTCATATCCACTTGTCACCATGCTCATCATATTCAACCCACCGTGTACAACATAATAGAATACTTTTCAGCGATAACATCTATGTAGCTTTTATCCAACATTCATTTTACGAGTCATATCTCAATATGTGGAAATGTGTGTAGTTGCAAGCTGTGAGAAGCATATTTTTGTCAACATTCATATTGTCCCCAGAGTGAGCTTCAACAATGTTATCATTCCAAGTTCTAATATTGAGGTCAAAAAATGGAACAGGTTATGTGTAAGAAACTGACCCAAAAAATTCCAGTTTGTTGGCCACCGCCACAAAAATTTCTCCCAGCCACATTGTGAAGTTTCTTTCCCAGAAGAAATATCATTGAGGGTAATATTACAATATGGTGGATGTAGCATTTTATCATCCGGATATTACAATCTCAGAGGCAATTGCGTAATCTAAGTGCAACTAATTTGGTGGAAATTTGTTACTACAATCTTGTAGCAATTTTATTCTTGCGATTTGGTAGTGTGCTCTCAACTCAATCTGAGTTCCACTTTGTTGGGGATTTTTCTGGTAAAATCCCAAAAACACAACATAAACTGCACATAGAGACAATACTCTATTTTTCCACGGGATCTTTAACACAGCGGAAACAAATAAAATTTCTGAGCAGCGGACAGAGTTTTCACACACCAAGGATTTCTATTCATTAATAAAAAAAACTATTGTTACAGATTATGATCTTCCTCTCTCACGGAGGGATTCACCAAATAACATTTCACCTGAGATTTTACACTGTTGTGTGTAAAAATCTCATTTTTCATTTACTGCTGTAAAAAACATACTTTTACTTATACTGCAAAAAAAAAACTTTCACGCTGCTCTCCCCTGTTCTCTCTACTCACATTGCTGTGTATATATTTCACATTACACATTTTTTATTTACGCATTGCACTGCTGTGCAATCCAATTTTTCATCTCAAAAAAAAGATCAACTACCAAATCAAACATAATAATATTTTTTTTACATGCCGTAAACAAGAATAAAAAAAACTTAAAGGCTTCTACCAACTATCTACGTCCATGAGGAACTCATTAAATGCCTTAATGAAAAGATCGGCGGTCAACTAAAAGTTTGTTCTACTCCACGCAATATCCATGCCCTGCAGAGCATACTTGAAAGTTTATCAGAAACTATTTATAATGTTGTCAGGTCGCAACATAACTCATGGTAAAGCCTGCCCCTTTGTTATCGCTGATAGCAATATCGGTGATTGTTCATCGCAAACATAAAAGCCTCGATTTCTTTGATAATGCCGATGCGATAATACTGTGGACCCGATAATCTATCAAAAAAAATTAATACCGTCGTCGAGTCTGGCCCATCGGCGATTGCTCATTTATATGAAAAAAGGCCATGCTCCATTTGAAAAGCCGATAGCGATATCGGCGATCGGTCATCGAAAACAAAATTGCCTCTTTGTAAGTCCTCCACTCTGATTCTGCCGATGCGATATCGGCGATTGGTCATCGGCTGCTGCACGGCTCAACCGTTGCGCAGTTGAAATTACATTTTCAACACTCCCCTTTAATTTCAACTGCTGGGCATTCAATCATACCCAAACATTTCCTCAAAAATTCAAATCTTTTCTGATCCAATGGATTTGTCAAAATGTCTGCTACCTGTTCCTGAGTCCTGCAATGTTGTAAAATGATTTCTCCATTGCTTACCAATTCTCTGATATAATGAAACCTTGTGTCGATGTGTTTCGTTCTCTTATGAAACACTGAATTATTTGATAATGCAATAGCTTAGCTATTGTCACAAAAAATCTCTGTTGCTTTTGCCTGCTCTTGGCCTAAGCTCCTCAACATTCTTCTCATCCAAATTGCTTGACATGCTGCTGCTGTAGCGACCACATATTCTTCCTCTGCTATAGACAATTCCACAATGGGCTGTTTCTTAGAAGCCCATGAAATTGCTCCTGAACCCATATGAAAGAAATAACCGGATGTGCTTTTTCGATCATCCACACTTCCATCCCAATCGCTATCAGTATATCCAACTAAATCTGAAGTTTCTGAAAAAATATATAGAATGCCAAATATTTTAGTGCCTTTGACATACCTCAAAATTATTTTTGCTGCTTGCCAATGTGTTTCCTTTGGCCTCTCCATAAATCTGGAAATTAAACTAACAACAAACATTATATCCGGCCTAGTTGCAGTTAAATACATGAGGCTGCCAACTATGCTCTTATATAAGCTAGGATCAAAATCCTTGTTGTTGTCCTCTTTGCTGAGTTTTAATCCCATTACCGTGGGAGTGATCGCTGCCTTGCACTCTTGCATATTAAATCTTCCCAACACTTCATTTACATATCTTGCTTGAGAGATAAAAATTCCATTTTCATTTTGATCTACTTCTATTCCTAAGAAGTATCTCAGCAAACCCATGTTAGTCATCTCAAATTCTTCTTTCATGACTGATTTGAAATTTTCAATCAGTCACTGATTCAAAAGATGCAAACCACAGATCTCTTAAATCCAAGACAAACATCATTGCCAGTGAAAATAACATCATCAACATACAACACAACAATTAAAATTTTACCATCCTTTTCTTTGATGTAGATGGTGGGTTCTCCCTCACATTTGTCAAACTCATTTTCCAGTAGATAGGAATCTATCCTACTGTACCATGCTCTTGGCGCTTGCTTCAGCCCATAAAGAGCTTTCTTCAATCTGCATACTTTGTGTCTTTGGCCTTTCTTCTCATAGCCTAGAGGTTGCTCAATATAAACCTCTTCCATTAACACTCCATTTAGGAATGTAGACTTCACGTCCATTTGGTAAACTTTCCACTTGTTTTGTGCTGCTATGGATAGCACTGCTCTCACGGTTTCCATTCTTGCAACCGGTGCGAAAGTTTCCTCATAATCTCTCCCATACTGCTGCTTTTACCCTTTGACAACCAGCCTTTCCTTGTGTCTTTCAATTTTTCCTTCAGCATTGCACTTGGTCTTATAGACCCATTTAACTCCAATGACTTCTTTACCTTTTGGTAGCTCAACCAATCCCATGTCTTGTTTCTTTCTATGGCATTCATTTCCTCATCCATAGCTTCTATCCATTTCTTATCTTTAATTGCATCTTCGAAATGAATAGGGTCATCAACATGACAATACAAAGCAAATAAGGAATTCATACCTTCATCATAAATATCACTTAAATTTCTGAATTTCTTACCTCTTTCATTCGGTGTGCAAGTGCTTGAAGATGCACTTGAATTTCCACTTTGTGGCATGCTTGGAGAAGCGCTTTCATAAGGGTGTTCCTTGCTGTCCTTCTGTTGGCACTGCTTTTTGGGGATGTGTTTCAGCCATCTCCTCATCATCTTCATCATGAGACAAACAATTTTTAACATTCATTGTTTTCTCTATGCTTCCATCCCAAGCTTCCTCCTCAATAAATTGAACATCTCTGCTCACAAAAAACTTCTTGGTAGATGGGATATACAACCTGTATGCTTTGGATTCTTCACTGTATCCAATGAAAAGACATTTCTCCCCTTTGTTGTCCAACTTCCTCCTTAGCTGATCTGGAATGTGTGCATAGGCCACACATACAAAAACTTTCATGTGGGTGACACTTTGCTTTCTCCCACTCCATGCTTCTTCAGGCACTCTATTCATCACTTCTTTTGTAGGACACCTGTTCAAAATATATGCTGCACAATTTATAGCTTCATCCCAATGCTCATTTGGAAAATGCTTTGCCTTCAACATGCTCCTCGGCATATCCATGATGGTCGTGTTCTTCCTTTCAGCAACTCCGTTTTGCTGTGGAGTGTACCTAGCTATGAATTGCTTATGAATTCCATTTTCTCTACAAAACCGTAGGAATTCATTAGAGATATACTCACCTCCTCTGTCAGTTCTCAAAACTTTGATATGCAGCCCGCTTTGATTTTCCACAAGTGCTTTGAAATTTCAGAATTTTTCAAACACTTCAATTTTGTTTTTAAGAAAATATACCCAAGTCTTTCTAGTAAAATCATCAATGAATGTTAGAAAATATTGGCTTCCTACTAAAGATGGAGTTTGCATCGGTCCACATACATCTGAGTGGACAATATCTAAGGGTGCTTTTTCCCTTATGCTTTTCCTTGATGGAAAACTTTCTCTGTGCTGTTTCCCCAATATGCAACCTTCACAAAGGCTGTCCAGTTTCTATATCAATGGTAATCCTCTTACCATCTCTTTTTTGCTCAACAAATTAAGACCTCCAAAGTTGAGATGTCCAAATCTCAAGTGCCACAACCAATTTTCGTCCTTTGGCACACTTTGGAAAGCCTCTTGGGTAACTGTTGCAATTACTTCTTTGTTTTTCAAATCTGCCCTTATTTTGAGAGGGAACATCCTGTTCCTTGTAATCTTCACTTCAGCAATACATCTTTTGCTCGGTGCTATATCCATGATGGTGCATACATCATTCTTAAAGAAAACATTGTACCCCTTATGGACAAGTTGTCCAATACTCAAGAGGTTACATCTCATTCCAGGGACATAGTAGACATCTGCTATGGTTTTCTTTTCACCCTTCTTTGTAAATATTTTGACTTCTCCTTTTCCCATAACAACAATTTTGCTATCAGTTCCAAGTGTGACTTCTGATTTCACGTTTTGATCTAAGGCAGAAAACAGGGCTATGTTTCCTATCATATGGTTGCTGCAACCTGAGTCTAAAAACCATAAATCTTCATTGTTTGTTTCAGCCATGTTACAAGCTAACAACACATTATCTTGACTGATGTTTTCTCTAGTGACATTGGCATTTGGTCTATTACTCATATCATGTTGCTTCTTCCTACATTCACTGGCATAGTGCCCATATTTTTTACAATAAATAACATTGGACATTGGATTTTTCATACCTTTGTCCTTGAGCATGATGTTGTCCACTTTGTTGGTTGCTGCCTTGGCCTTGGTTCTGATTTGGATTGCTGCCTCTTCCTTGAGCATTTGCAGGACTGTTTCTTCCACCTCTGTTCTGGCTTCTGCCTCTTCCTCTCTTGTTTCCTCTGCCTTGACCTCTTCCTCTTCCAAAAGACATCTGGGTCTTGAAGGCTTTCTCTAGAGATGAGTTTTCGTTTCTACTCAACCTCTGGTCATGTGTTATCAGTGATGCATGGAGTTCATCAACTGAAAAGTTTGAGAGATCCTTTGCCTCTTCTATGGTGGTTACAATCACATCAAATTTGGAGGGTAGGACCCTCAAAAGTTTCTCCAAAATCCTCCTTTCTTCAAGAACTTCTCCATGAGTCCTCATTTGTGTGACCAAACCAATCACATGTGTGAAGAATGAGTCAATATTGTTTGACTCTTTCATGTTTAGATTCTCAAAATATCTCCTCAGCAACTGTAGTTTCCCTGTCTTCACTTTCTCCATGCCTTGATAGGCTGTCTTGAGGGTTTTCCATGCTTCTTTGGATGTCTTAACTGCTGCTATCCTTGGAAACACACTCTGGTCCACCGCTTGATACAAAAATACAAGGGCTTTTGAGTCCTTTTTCTTATTTCTCTTCAGCAGATCTTTCTCTGCCTGAGTTAACCTATTAAACTCATTTTCATCTGCTGGTTCTTCAAAACCATCTTCAACTAATTCCCATAAATCTTGACAAGCAAAATGGGCTCTCATGATTATAGCCCAATAGTCATAGTTTTTCCCATTGAACTGTGGGAATTGAGGATTAAACATACCCATGCTGGTGCTGGTGCTGGCCATTCTAGCACTCTTTAACTATGCTATAAAATGCTTGACTGTGTATTAAAATAACTGAATGTTTCTTCAGCAGCAACAAAAAAAAACTTTGAGGAATACCTGGATCTTTTTCACTAAGTCTTCACTTTGCTGGAGAAATTGCTGCAGCCAGAAATCTCCTTCCTTCAGCTTCTTTGACACCTTCAAAGAGCCTGAACAAGCTCTGATACCACTATTGGGGATTTTTCTGGTAAAATCCCAAAAACACAACATAAACTGCACACAAAGACAATGCTCTATTTTGCCGCAGGATCTTTAACACAGCGGAAACAAATAAAATTTCTAAGTAGCGGACAGAGTTTTCACACACCAAGGATTTCTATTCATTAATAAAAAACACTGTTGTTACAGATTATGATCTTCCTCTCTCACGGAGGGATTCACCAAATAACATTTCACCTGAGATTTTACACTGCGGTGTGTAAAAATCTCATTCTTCATTTACTGCTGTAAAAAACATGCTTTTACTTATACTGAAAAAAAAACTTTCACATTGCTCTCCCCTGTTCTCTCTACTCACACTGTTGTGTATATATTTCACATTACACATTTTTTATTTACACATTGCACTGCTGTGCAATCCAATTTTTCATCTCAAAAAGAAGATCAACTACCAAAGCAAACATAATAATTTTTTTTTACATGCCGTAAACAAGAATAAAAAAAAACTTAAAGACTTCTACCAGCTATCTACGTCAAGGAGGAATTCATTAAATGCCTTAATGAAAAAATCGGCGGTCAACTAAAACTTTGTTTTACTCCACGCAATCTCCATGCCCTGCAGAGCGTACTTGAAAGTTTATCAGAAACTATTTATAATGTTGTCGGGTCGCAACATAACTCATGGTAAAGCCTGCCCCTTTGTTATCGCCGATAGCAATACGCCGATAGTGATATCGACGATCGCTCATCGCAGACATAAAAGCCTCGATTTCTTTGATAATGTCGATGCGATAATACTGTGGACCCGATAATCTATCAAAAAAATTAATACCGTCGTCGGGTCCGGCCCATCGGCGATTGCTCATTTATATGCAAAAAGGCCATGCTCCATTTGAAACGCCGATAGCGATATCAGCGATCGCTCATCGAAAACAAAATTGCCTCTTTGTAAGTCCTCCACTCTGATTCCGCAGATGCGATATCGGCGATTGGTCATCGGCTGCTGCACGACTCAACCGTTGCGCAGTTGAAATTACATTTTCAACACACTTTACTCTATCATGTTTATTAGTAGTACTAGGTGCGAAATTGTTTTGATTATAACAAGAAAATTTTCTAAGAAACCTACCTCATCGAACAGGCAGAAAAGTTCTTTCTTTGATTTTTGAAGTGCAATGGTCTCGTGAGGATACTGGCTGCTCTTGGGCATTGTGCATTTCAGTTGGTATAGGTCATGATGATGGTATTGTAGCTGCTATAATGGAAAACCCAACTTTCGAGTCTGCTGAAACACTTCCTCGATCATATATACTTTTGTTTCCAATTGAATTGTTTACCTGCAATCTGTAACGGTTCTTCTTGGGACAGTACAATTAATGGTGGCATACCCAATGCCTACCAAGTTGCTCAATTCCTCGAATAACTCCTGGGTTGAGTTCAGGGAAGAAAACCAAGGGCCCACCTTTCATATCCAACTAAATCTGTCAATTTCCTTATTCACCGCGTTACCAACAACTAAGGGTTCCACCACTTAACACAAACCCTAGCCATAGATAAGCTTTCAAATGAAAGTATAGTCCCAACACATTAATCTTTGCACTGAATTAAAAATTTAACGAACATTTATCCACTAGGAGGTTGGCCAATTAAGAAAATATAATTTATAAAAATCAATTATGAATAAAGTAACATAATCATTATTAGTCAAATTTATTTTGATAATTTAAATTAATTCTATTTGTTAATTGAAAATAAGGCATTCACCTTTGAAAAAAACTCCCTCAATTGCTACCGTGTACCTGTATTCACCATTAGATCACATGTTAGACGATTAAAGAATTATTTGCCGTCAAATATCGCTACATTTGTATGATTTGGTTGAGAGTTGTTCACCATCAACACCGCCATAATAATTAATGATAATAATTAGCGATCGAGGTGGGGATGATTCCCTTGGTGGTTAGGGTTAGGGTTATGCCATTAGGATTTCTCCATTTTTGCATAGTCATGTTATGATGAAGCCTGGTCTCACATTCAAATTGTACATGGTCTAAATCCTTTTTTTTCCTGCATTTTCTGGTGAGATGTGAGGGAATCTGTAACAAAAATTGTTCAGCGTGCTTCGGTATGGATATCCTTGCTCAAATGATTCCATTAAGCTTGCTTGGATATGGATGTTCCTTGCTCAAGTTAGCTTTTCGAAGAATTTGATCGCCTTTTGCTCCAACGAGTGAGGGTAGACAACTAACTATGCTCACTTGGTGTTTTCTCAAGAATGGATTTATTTCCTTGATGTAAGGATGTCCAACGAGTGAGGGTAGACAAATAACTATGCTCACTTGGTGTTTTCTCAAGAATGGATTTAGTTCCTTGATGTAAGGATGTAGTTGTTGTCGTGCCATTTATAAGTAAGGGTTCCTTCCCATGTTTCTATTTCTTCTTACTTTAAGTTTTCATTCTAGTGGATTTTAGTTCAAATGTTATTCCAACTATTCTAGTTAACAACCTCTCTAGTTTGTTCAAGATGAGAACCCTTACTTAGGCAATAAAGTTTATTTATGTTAGCGACGAAACCCTAACCTTAGGGTTTGTTTTTCTTTGGGTTTATTTTTGTCAACGGAATAAAATAGTGCTACGGCTTAGTGATCCTAAACACTTAGGGTTTCTCCCTTTTCTATATACTTTGTGGCATGACAACACCTCGTCCTAGGATTTGAAATGTGATCTCTTGGAATTCGTTGATTCTTGGGTCTACCCACAATGGACAACCCTATGAGGCCTTGAAATTGTTTTATCAAATGTAAAAGGCAAATCTAACGAGGTAATATCTGATGGTGTTAAAGGATGTATTTGTTGGCTCATGTCGATGGACAATTGCTTCATCTGTGTTTTTTCTCCAGTGACATGCATTGTTTTTCTCCATTCTCCCATTCCTCCATAATGTTAGGTGTGTAGATGTGTGCTTTTGATCATATACTATCTATTGGTTATGTTGATATGGGTCATGTTGTTTGTATTTTTACTTCTTTTCTATTTAGATGAATGGTATTTAGATGTGGCCCTATTCATCAACTTTGTGTGGTAGATATGTTATCTATGATTATGGTATCATTGAGATATCTTTGTTTCTAAATATGTAAACATGTTTTCTCTTTTAATACATTGTTAATTTTTCTTTTCCTTAAAAAAGGATGTGACTTCAGATTGTTACGCTATGTTAACTGTTCTCTCGACATGTGTCCATTTAGGGGTTTTGGAACCAAGAAAGTGGATCCATGATTGCATAATGAGAAGATACTTAGAGTCAAATGTTTTCATGTCGAATGCTCTTATAATATGCTAAATGTGGGGTTATATAGATTGTATGAAAATTGTTCCATTAAACGCTTAATGAAAATATAATTTCCTTGGGTACAATGATTGGTCAGTATACCCAAAATGGGTTTGGTAGTGACATCCTAGTCGTATTTCATCAGATGCAAATGGAAGACGTGAAACCTAACCAAATCACTTTGGTAAGCTTTCTCCTAGAATGTTCTCATTTATCATCTTAGAAACAATGTAATTTGATTCATGGTTCTATAATTAAAAGTGGATATCTTGTTACAATAACAACCCTAATTGAAAAATATGCCAAATAACAACCCTAATTGACAAATATGCCAACTGCAACAGTTTATCTGTTGCACGCCAATCGTTTGGTCAGTCGTATGGAAAAAAATGTAATATCATGAAGTGCAATAATCGTTGCCTATGGAATCCATGGTCTCGGTTGGGAGGCCATTTCTCTTTCTTGCCAAATGTAGATGACGATCATCATGCCAAAATGCATCACCTTTGTTTCTATTTCATCGGCATACACCCTGCAGGCTTGGTGCTTGAGGGTAGGCAATGTTTCAATTCTATGGTTCAATATTATTGTGTTCCTCCTAGTGTAGTGTGTTATGAATGCATGATTGATCTCCTTGGCTGAGCTGAGCATTTGCATGAGGCATGGGACTTGATTAAAACCATGCCTTTAGAACGAGGCACAACTCTATCCCCTCTACACAACTCAGGATTTTTCATCAAATATATACTACACAATTTGTAATTTATTTCATGTGAGAGTACCCATATTGAAGATCCAAATGATAATGATTGTACAATAGTCAAGTCTGGATTCATAAAGATGTTGAGGAGACACTCCAGGTTTTATAAATCATAGAAGTTCCTTCGAAGATGTAAAACAAATTTCATTGCATGGTTCTGTTCAGGATTGCATTTTAATTTGTAAAGGTTGGGTTCACAAAGATTCTGAGAATTATTTCTTTGTAAATCGTACAGGTTTAATATACAATATATGGTCTTCCAATGATGTAAAACGAATTCTATTGCATGGTTCTCATGTGCAAGATTGGAATGTAATTTGTAAAGGTTTGTGGATCAATTTGATGAAGCAATTGATGGAGATTTTCCCATATTGGACTATACAATGATTCCATGATTCTCTTTTTTTTTTTTGCAACATCCACCAACAGGAACATCCCTCAACGTGTCTCCTTTAGTCCAATAGTGTTTGCATGTTTTGCACAAATAGCGAGGTTGTGACAAATTGTAGTTGTTGTAGTAACAAAACTTAGTATTTGTAGATTCACATCTTGGGCATTTCAATGCCTTCTCTGGTTCAGGTTTCAATCCTCCTCTCTGCAGCAAAGATGGACATCCTATCATGTCCTTATGATCCATTTCCACTTTCTCCTGCATCAAAAAAATAGTAAAAAAATACCATATCCTAATACAAATCACTCATTTGCTTGGAACCCTGATACTTATCATCTAAGCTAGATGCAACACCACAAAATCATTCATAAACTTGTTTAATGGAGGAAGATCCACCGATTTAAAGATGTGAAATGGGATTGTTTTATCAATTCAACTCATATCAGCATTTGCATGTATTATTAAAGGATGATTTGTAAATTCGAGCATATATTTTTTGAACATATGTTGCATGCCACTCAAGTGTGTTTTGGTTGCTAAAACCAACAGATTTTGTCAATCCGATGGGATATATGTTGGTAATGTGAAGAAACAATATTATGTGGATATTATTCATTTATGTTATGAGTTATAAACATGGAAATAAATTTTTGTAAGAGGTTATGAAAATTTCCCCCCCTCAGTCTAGATGACACACCACACAGTGGCTTATGAGGGACACACAGTGGCTTATGAGGGTTTTACTGTGACAGTTGAATCTTGCACATTGTGAAAGTTTTAGTGTGAGTTGAATCTTGTGCGTTTGTGAGGGTTTTAATGATGAGGACTTAATTATGTCTCATCCCAAATCATGGCTGTGTATTTTTTTTGGTGTGAAATGGGAATTCTTTATGAATGTAGGCATCTGCATGTTGGATAAGAGAATGATTTGTGAATGGGTCCATATCTTACATGAAGTGAAAATATTATGTATGTGGCTTATAAAATGTGTAGCTATTTTATGGAAACAAACAAATTTTTATTGCTATAGGTTATGTGTTGGCAATGTGAAGAAACAATATTATGTCAATAGGACTATGTACAATTCATTCGAGCCTTGTGCTATATATATGGAGAGCATTGTGTGTAAGAGGTTATGAAATTTGGTCTCGTTACATTACAGAGAATAATTAACTTACCACTCTTTTCCAAATTCAAGGTAGATGTGAATAAGTTAAAAGGCATTATTAGGCATCCATTATAGACAAGCCTACCTTACCTTTTTTGTAACTTCACATAAGTTTCTCTCTATCAAGATAAGAGGCTAGGGCCCTTTTTGGATCTTATCATATTTGGGGCCAATCCATGCCCGTAGGACTGATACATTATCTCTTGCATGATTATTTTTTCAGTGAAGTACATAGGTAATAGGTGAGGAGGATTTTGGGTTCCATAAACTCTTATGTATGTTCCTTCATATGTCAAGTACCAGTCACCTAGACTTCCAATCACTGCCTATGCTTGCTCGGTTATGCAGGGAGCTTTATCTTCAAACAAATAATATGCCACAATTTATAGAATAACATTAAAAAATTTATAAATACATCCAGATATTTGAAGGAATCTAGTCTTTGCTTCATTGAAAAGGAATGGAGACTAATGGATGGTAATATGGTGGGGAAATATAGAAGGAGCATGTGAGATGTTTTAGAGATATATGATGATTGGAACGTGAGATGTTTTAGAGATATATGATGATTGGAACGTTTAAATAGTAGACAACATTGTAAGGAATGATAATTTGGAAATATTGAAATTGAAAAATTATAGCATATCTTGTTCACTGGCATGTTGTTTTCCTACATGGCTAGGAGTGCAGCATCTCAGAACTTTTCATTGCATAATTCAGACTATAAAATATGATGACATATGCTTAGTGTTTCCAGTCAAAAGTATGGAATAATAATAAACCTTGCTTGTTTGACCTCCACTTGATATTTTATTTATCTTTTGTTTACATCATATAACAGGATGAGACAATTCCTTTATCCAAAATCTTATCTTTTGTTTACATCATATAACAGGATGAGACATTTCCTTTATCCAAAATCTTTTTCCTCTACATTCTTCCTATCCTAATCAATTCTATTCTATAAGTTAAGCTTTGCACTGAATCTTGTCTTCATATTCTTTGGTTTTTGTTTTCATTGCATTATAAATTTCAGAAAAGATAAGGATTTCCTTCCATGTGTCCAAGAGCTTCATCTTGCGTTCAATTACTACTTTCTTCCCATCGTTTCTTAAATACTCTATGGAGAGGATGCTTGTAGATTCTCCCCATCATTGCTAACCTTGTCCTCTCTAATGGTTTTTTAAAATGGCTTGTTTCTGTGATAATTGTCTTGTTCTTCCTACATATCCTTTCTATCATTATACTCCTTAACTGTCTGATCCGTTGGCTGAGTCTTTTACTCATCCTGTATGAAGAACATTTAAGGGACACCTCTTTCTGCAACCCCCCTCTTTCCCACTCCTCTCCATTTACCTTTGCATATCAATGGATTTTGTTTGTGTTTCTTAATTGTGAGTAGCTCCTTGCTATCATATTTGAAGCAAAAAATAAGCTTGAATGTTGCTATAAATTTTTGAAGCAGTAAAAGTACTAAATATTTAGATAATGGTTTGAGATTATACGTATATGTGGCCACACTAGGCCATTTTACTTTTAAACTCAATTTCCTTGGTTTATCCTAAGCTGAAAGAGTGGAATGATGTCAGACTTTAAGGTGATATTATAGTCTCAATTAATGAGCAGGCCATCTTTGCATATGAAGCACAGGCCCCAATAACAATCCAACCTTCAATATTTTTTTGAAATGGTAATTTTACGACAAATTCTCCTTGAACCTGCAGATACCAAATTTTGTTCTTTTGAGCAACGAATTTCCTTAGCCTAGTGTTTCTTTTGATTCAAGAAATTCGGGGTGCTTCTTTTTCAAGAAAAGCTATTCTCCTTCAGGTCAAATTATAATTCTACCTTCCATGTTTTTAACTTAACTTGTGCAATAATTACCATAGGAATACGTCCTCCCTAATTCCAATTAGCTCGGGAAATGAACAGGAAAACCATTAATAACAAAATCTGTGGGAAGAAACATAAACAGCAGTATGTTGGATTTCTCTCTGCAAACAACTGTTATGGCTTGTATAAGATTTCGTGTCTCAACACATGATTGAGATTCAAAATTGAGCAGAACTGCTACTCTTTTCCCTTGGCAAAAACACAATTAGCCATTCGACTAGGCTTTCTCTTTGCAAACAACACTTGTGGCAGGAAACAATGGAGCACTTAGTTTTCCATCTCAGGACATGATTGACATTTGAACTTGTACATTTCTATAGGTTTTCCATACTAGGATGTTTTTACAGAACAATCTCATTCACTAAATAAAATGGCCATCTACATTTTTTTGTTATAGTTGGAAGCTTGGGTTTGATCAAAATGAACACAATATGTTGATGTTTACGAAAGAGGCCAATTTGGGGCATAGCTTCAGCAATAATGTTTTAGGAGGTTCCCTTCACACCTTCATTGAATGATGCATATAGTGTGTCTTTGTTGGATATTTGCATGAAAGGTATTTCAAGGGTGCCTTGGGTTGCTATGATAGACAAGAGTGAATGTAAGTGTCACACCGCTGTGATAGAGACATTGCAAGAAATCAGTGTAGACCTCTCAGGGAATAGTGAAAATGTTGGTACCAAGAGCTTTAGCCCTGCACTTCCTAGGTGAAAAAATAAATGCACAAAAGCTTCCTACCATTGTCATTGCTATTTATTTTCATATTATACACAAAAGTTGTTGGATTTGATATACAATCTGTAGGGTCTTCTATTTCCCCGTAGATGTTTATTATTTTACTCTAAATGCTCACTTGGACTTCAATTATAAGTTGATAAGATAGAAGGACGGGCAGCCAACACAAGCTTATTCAGCATAATTAATTTATCTAATGTAATTCTGGTAAAACTTTTTTGCCTTAATGATTTTCTAGTTATTCTGGTAGCCATGCCCTTACATATCCTGTCGAATCATAGAATGAACCTCCCTTACATATCCTGTAGAATCATAGAATGAACTGTTGAGATTTTCTGTTTTAGTCAAATAGGCAGAAATCTCTGAAGGATGACAACAATAGGGATTCAGTTCCTAGATTAGCTCCAGGTTGTTGGGGGGGAGTTAATGCCTCCTATATTTGATGTGAGGGAGTTATGAGGTTGTTAGATTCTCTATTCTATATAATAGGCAATCATTCGGATGGTTTGCTAAGAGTGTGTGAGGATTTCTTGATGTAATCTCCAATATTTTTTATTAATATATTCTTGATGCCTATGTTTGGTGGACATAGCCCAGATTGGTTGGGTGAACCACGTTAAATACTGTGTTATGTGCTTGCTTCTACTGTGTGTTTAATTTAATTGCTGAGCATGTTGGAGGTAGGTGTTGGTGCTGAGAGGATGCTTTGACTGCGTGGATGATTAAACACTTCCTGGTGCCTCGATCGTTTGCTGGAAGCGCGCGTAGAGCTGGAGCGAGTGCATGAAGAGCTGGAGCGCTAAGGGAGGTGCTGCGTAAAAGTTATGAGCACGCTATTGACCTGATGGATGTGTGAACAACAGGTTGAAAGAGGTAATTGTTACGTAATTATCTGTTGTTATGTCAACTCTACAACCATACAATAATTTCAAGCTGTTGTTATAATTTCAAGCTGCTGTTAGTTCACGGGTGCGGTCTCCACACTATATTCTATACAACTAATCAACGCTAGTTTGCGAGAATAGGTTCTTACAATTTCTGATAGAGACAGTTGAAACCTCTGCAAAACGTCGATTTTTCTTTAAATCGCTGGTGCGTCCAAACCTGTTGCGTATATCAGTTCTGTGGACGTATACGTTTGGAGGAGACAACTTTGTGGACTTAACTGGTATGTCCTGGGGCTGTGTAAGAACTTAGCGCAGATTATATAATCTTCATTGAGGTCAGGTTTTAACAGTCAACACGATACCATAAATGATAAGTCGCCCCGTATCATGGAATAAATTTCATGTTAATGAATTCAAATACCGAATGTGCAAAATCGACTATCACACGGTTTGAATGTTAGTTTGATCTGTCTGCCAGTAAATCCAAGTGCGCATGCATATTGCTGCTTTTTTATTTTTAAGCCAGAAGCAGGGATTGTTGTTTTATTTTGGCGGTGGTTTTTTAGCCAGAAGCAGGGATTGTTGTTTTATGTTGGCGGTGGTCTTTATTTGGCACAGAAATAAGTCATTTTTTTTTTGGGTGGAATTCTGTGAGAAGTGCAAACAAAGAATTTTTTTTTTTTTTTTTTTTTTTTTTTTTTTTTTAAATGCAAAGGGCTTTTTTAAAGTGCAGAGGGCATTGTTTTTGTTGTAAAGACAACGACAGATAAACACAGGCAGCAATTTTTTCTTTTTGTGAAGAGAAAACAAGCAAATTTTTTTTGTGAAGAGTAAACAAGAAAATTTTTTGTTTGTGAAGTGCAAACGGCAATATTTTTTTAAAGGCATAACCAGTTTTTTGTTGAGTAAAAACAAAGGCATTGGCAATTTTTTTTTTGCTGGTTGGATATTGGAGATTATTGTTTTTTGCTGATACAAGATGGCAAAAACAAAAGTGCCCGGTTCGAAATTGAAGAAATTCAATGTAAGAATAATTTTGAAATCTGGAAAGTTGAAATGATGATCTGCTGGTTCACAAGTGTGGCGAAAGCACTGTTGGGGAAAAACAAAAGGCCTGCTTCCATGACGGAGGATGAATGGGATGAGATGGATGCTAGAGCTCTGAGCAGAATTCGGTTATGTCTGGCGGACGATGTTCTGTTTAACATTGTGTCAGAGAAAACCGCCGCAGACCTGTGGTCGAAGCTTGAGAAGCTCTACATGACGAAGTCTTTGACAAACCGAATTTTCCTGAAACGGAAACTTTACAGTTTGCGGATGAAAGAAGGTACCTCAATTGTTGATCACCTGAATGTTTTTAATACCTTGTTGGTGCAATTAAACAGTCTAGATGTGAAATTTGATTCAGAGGATAAGGCGATAACTTTATTATGTTCTTTACCTGAATCCTGGGATCATTTTGTTACTTCCATAAGTTTTAGTACATCAGATATTCTTGAGTTTGACGATGTTTTTGGAGCCTTGTTGGCTGAGGAGACGAGGAAGAGGTCGAATGTAGACACATATACATCAGAGGTAATGATGGCCAGAGGTCGCTCACGAGAGAGACACTCCGGGGGAAAGCATAGCGACTCTCGTTCGAAGTCCAAAGGAAAGAAGCCAAAGGTGAAGTGCTGGCATTGTGGCAAGGTTGGACATCTAAAAAAGGATTGCTGGAAGCGAAAGCAGGCTACTAAAGAAGGCTCTTCAACAGAAAAGAAGGAATCCAACACCACGGATACAGGTTCAGTATCAGGTTCAGGTATGAGTGATGAGGTATTGTCAGTTAATGTTTCAAAACATGATCAACATTGGTTGTTAGATTCCGGGGTATCTAACCACATGTGTATACATAAATATTGGTTTAAAACATATAGATCAATTGATGATGGTGTTGTGTACATGGGTAA